>CABHPH010141818.1:0-12169 GCA_902168325.1 Peromyscus nudipes | reverse complement strand
AAAAAAAAAAAAAAAAAAAAAAAAAAAAAAAAAAAAAAAAAAAAAAACGAAAGAAGGTAAACTATTAGCATATGAACTTCCATAGGAAATTATACAAATGTGTAAGTGTGTTGTATGCATGCAAAATCACATATGTACTTAATTTTTGGACTGGTTATAATGTTTCTTTTTGTATGTACAATTTAGGATTTGGAATGAGGCAAGATAAAGGGTCAATTAAAGAGAAAGTCTCTATACCCACATTAATTTGGATGAGTTGGGGTAAGAGGAAAAGATGAAACTTTTGTTATAATTTCAAAAGTGTACAAGAAGTTGTTAAGACTCATGACTGTGTAGTTAACACTTCTAGTTTCAAATATGATATTATCTGTTTTCACCTCAGACATAGTAGTCACAATAAAGGACTCAACATCCATACTCACTAGTACAGCATAATAAATATATTATGGTTAGGAAATATTGAGTTATTCAATTTGAGTATTAATTTTTTTACTAATATAGTAAACTGTGAACTCTTATGGCAGAATGTGCTAACTTGCTCTAATTGTCACATATTATTAGTGACCTTATGAAAATTTCTAGATTTTCCAGACCATGACTTTGTTATTGCAACATAATTCAATGGGGGAACTGCAGAACTGGACTTCTTTTGTAAACACAGGTCATACAGATAGAGATTTAAGCACACATTTTTAAATGCATTGAGGCAAAATAATTAGGTATTATCCTGAAACTTATGTACAATTTATTTTTTTTTTTTTGGTTTTTTTTGAGACAAGGTTTCTCTGTGTAGCTTTGCGCCTTTCCTGGAGCTCACTTGGTAGCCCAGGCTGGCCTCGAACTCACAGATATCCGCCTGGCTCTGCCTCCCGAGTGCTGGGATTAAAGGCGTGCGCCACCAACGCCCGGCACAATTTATTTTAAATTCCTAATATTTCAAACAGTTATTGCTGTTATAAAACTTCATAACCAAGAGAAACTTGAAGAGAATATGGTTTATTTCACCTTATACTTCCAGGTAAAGGTATATTACAGAGTAATGTAGAAGCAAGAACCCAAGCAAGGCAGAAATCTGGATATAGTAACAAGCAGAAGCCACAGAGGAGTGCTGCTTACTTGCTTGCTTCCTATGACTTTCTCAGAACTAACTACTCTGGGTGACACCACTCACATCATAAAAGGCTGGACCCTCTCGTTTCAATCAGTATTTCAGAAAATGCAGGACAGACTAGCCCATAAGCAAATCTTATGGAAGCATTTCCTTGAGAGTTTCTCTTCTTGAAAAGTCCTAGCTTTGTCAAGCTGACAAAAAACGTAACCAGGACATCAACAGATAGAAACTTTTGATTCTAATAAGGCACAATTTGTCTCACTGGAAGCCCTTTATGGCCTTCATAATTAATTTTCTAAGTGATCATAAAAATGGTAATTCTAAATCAAATATCAGACTGTTCACCTGATGGTTACTGAAAAATTCATATACTGAGGAGATGGGCTAGGTAGAGGTCAGGAAGAGAGTCTAAATAGGTATTTTTTTAAATGGAACCACACAAGCAATTTATACTCAGGGACAAAAGAAATGTCAGTATTTCTGAATCAAAAGTAAAAATATTTGTGAAAAATTTCAGCAAGGAATAAAGCTCAGAGAAAAGAATTTTTTGGAGTTGCTTCCTTTCCTTGAACTTATCTTCAATATGCCACAAAACTTACAGTTAACTTTCTTATTAACATTAAAATTTCTTTATAAGATTTGTCTTGGTATTTTCATATACATGCAAGTGGCCTATGGAGTCCAGAAAATGACAGTGGATACCTGAAGCTAGATTTTCAAATGATTGTGAGTTTCTCAGTGTGCACACTTGAAGCTTACTGGCTTTCTCTGTAAAATTAATACTAACTTTTAAAAGGCGAGACAATTCTCCAGACCCTCATGAAAACTTTGTACAGATACCTTTTTTTTTTATGTCATTGAGACATTGTTTTTCTGTTATGATTCACTCCCCTCTTTAATCTATTATCAATCAAATTGTCCAAGGGACTGTTACAAAATTCCTGTCCTATTTTATCAATACTTCATTTAATAGATAAAATAAAAGTAATGGACAAGTTATCTTTCTCTCAAAAAATGTTTTTACATCCCAAATATACACATACATATGCTGTGGGATGGTCTGTATGTCAAACATGTTGCTTATTGGTCAATAAATAAAACACTGATTGGCCAGTGGTCAGGCAGAAGAAATATAGGCGGGACAAGGAGGAGAGAATTCTGGGAAGTGGAAGGCTGAGGAGACACTGCCAGCCGCCACCATGACAAACAGCATGTGAAGATGCTAGTAAGCCACAAACCATGTGGCAAGGTTTAGATTTATAGAAATGGATTAATTTAAGATATAAGAACAGTTAGCAAGAAGCCTGCCACGGCCATACAGTTTGTAAGCAATATAAGGCTCTGTGTTTACTTGGTTGGGTCTGAGCAGCTGTGGGACTGGCGGGTGATAGAGATTTGTCCTGACTGTGGGCCCGGCAGGAAAACTCTAGCTACAAATGGCGCCCAACGTGTTGGCAAGAGTTTCCACCTAAAACCTGAGAAAAAAGATACTAAAACGGAGCTAAAAAACAGTTCCTAGTTGTCTCTTTCAAGTTGGTGGCAGCCTGCGTGTTTGAGTCACTATGGCGGGTTCCTGGCGGGCCCGCTCGACCTGCAGTATGGCGGGAATGAGGCATCTGCCAGTGGCACATTAAACTGCTGGTGGATTTAGCCTTTGCTAGTACAAAACAAAAAAAGAGGTTTCTGGGCTACACGCTGCTTTGATAGAAGCATAGACCCACAAAGGCTCCCAGAGCTGGTGGTAAAAGTATCACCACCATGTTGGGAAGCTGAGGTGGGCGGAGCCAGCAGCCATAGTGCCATTTCAGTCTTAGAATGCTGCAGTTTAAAGCAATAGGCTCAAGGTAATATAAAAAATAAGCCACGTAAAGATGGCTACCACACAGAGAATCTGGATTATGTTCTCTTTGATATTCGTAGCTGAAGAAAAACATTTGATTGCAAAAGCTGTTGAGTTATGCCAAAATGTATATTTTAAAGGTACCTTGACTTCCAATTTTGGATATAAGGATATGTTGCTTTGGAAAGGAAGCTCTGCTTTTGTTTCCACAGAAAGCCAGAGGCTATGGATTTATTCCAGATTAAGATATATCAGGTTTGACCAGCCAAGACCCCCTGAAAGGTCTCCGATGACACCATGGCCCAGATGATCCAACATCCAGAATGGTTTGAAGGCAACTGGCTCAGACAATACAGCCTCATGGACTACTCCATAATCCTAAAATTTTCTTTGTGTCCCCATAAGATACAGCGCCCCCCTCCAGCAGGAAGTAGTAAGAGAAGCTACGCCCAAATTCCCAAATTATATGTAATTTTACTATGTTAATGTTAAAATCTTCCTTTTTGAAAAAAAAGAAAAGGGGAAGTGCTGTGGGATGGTCTGTATGTCAAACATGTTGCTTATTGGTCAATAAATAAAACACTGATTGGCCAGTGGTCAGGCAGGAAGAAATATAGGCGGGACAAGGAGGAGAGAATTCTGGGAAGTGGAAGGCTGAGGAGACACTGCCAGCTGACACCATGACAAACAGCATGTGAAGATGCCAGTAAGCCACAAGCCATGTGGCAAGGTATAGATTTATAGAAATGGATTAATTTAAAATATAAGAACAGTTAGCAAGAAGCCTGCCACGGCCATACAGTTTGTAAGCAATATAAGTCTCTGTGTTTACTTGGTTGGGTCTGAGCAGCTGTGGGACTGGCGGGTGACAGAGATTTGTCCTGACTGTGGGCCCGGCAGGAAAACTCTAGCTACATACATATTTATTTACTTTGCAGGTTGATGTACTATTATCTTGGGCTTATGAATATTATTTATATGTTTTTTCTTTCTCTCTGATTTTTTATTATATTTGGAGAATAATGACAGTAAATTCAAATTCTTTTAAACTCTGCCCTAAAACACATGGTTAAATAAAAATTATAACAAGCTGTCTTCAGCATATTTTCTTCCTGCCTTGTATCTGATCGCCATAATCTCTGACTTCCAATGACACTTAAAAAATTATATACTACAAAATTAGTCCTGCTTCTTATATTCAGTTTATTTCTTTTGATTATTTTTTCTCATTACTAGAAATAATTTTCACTTAAAAGGAATGAGATACAATATGTATAGACATATAAACTTATTGACACTAGAGACTATCCAAAGTTGCAATTCACAGAGTTTGTGCCAAGAAATAACACCCAGCTAATGTTTTCATTCGAGGGAGATAGACAAATAAAAACTATGTAGCTGACAAAATTTCTAGCTTTGTACTACGAGCCCTGATTGTCATTGTCATGGTTACATTTCAACATTATTAAAATCAAATACATTACTTTCTGAAAAGAAATTGCCTTTTTTAAATACAAATGGAAATTATAAGATAAAATAAAAAAGGAAAAAGTTGGTTATTGTCTTATATTGTATGAGCCATACTAGATTCCACGAATGTTATAATTTTTCAATAGATATATAATTTTTAGATAAGCAAATAATTTTGCTACATTTGAATATATCAATAAAATTAAGCCCAATATTGTACTGGACTCAATAAATAATTATCCACATTTTATCTAAATCCTTTCACAATAGAATCATTTGCCCACCTGAAAATTTCCATTGTCCAGGAAATATAACCACAAAAATCATTAAGCACTAGGATAGGGCTTTTACAATGTATTATTTTTGAAGAGCTGTTTTGCTGTAATAGTGATATCTGTTTTTTTTCTTGTTTTGTTTTTGCATTTTATTGAAAATAGATTCTTCTCCTATTTAATACAATCCAAACACAGTTTCCCCTCTCCCCACTCCTCCCAAATCCCCCTGCCATCTCAACTCTGTCTCATATATCTGGCTCTATTTCCTGTCAGAAAAAAAGCAGTTCTCCAACAGGCCACAAGCAAACACAAGAAAATACATACAATAAGACAAGGCAAAATCCTCATACTGAGGCTGGACAAGGAAACTCCATAGGAGAAAAGAGTCCCAAGTGCAGATAATAGAATCAGAGAGACACACCTACTCTCTTACAGGTAGGAGTCCCACAGAACACCAACATGACACCCAGAAGCTATACACAGAGAACAAGGCGCAGACCCCTGCAGGCCACATGCCTGTCATTTCAGTGTTTCTGAGCCCAAATAGTGATATCTGCAATAAATATTTTGAAACAGAACCATGCATTATTATTAAAAACTATCATAAACATATTTTTTTGAGACAGGGTTTCTCTGTGTAGAATCTACTCTGTAGAGTGACGTGTCTCTGGAGTGCTGGGTTTAAGACATGTGCAACAATGCCTGGCTTATTATTAAACATATCTTAAGCCTCCTATTAAAAATTATTTTCTAATGACATAAACTTAAGGATAATATCTTGAAGAATAAGATACAGGTTGGGATATAGATACAAGGTGGAGTGTTTATTTAATATGCATAAAGACTGTAATTCATGGATTCCCAGATGCATTTCCTGCACAGTGTAATAAAAATGATCCTTACTATCTTAATTCTAACCTTATTTACCAAGATCTTTGTTAACTGTAGAGAATGAAATATCAGAGCTTGTTATAGTCCAATATAAAAGTTGTGTTTTTCATTCACATTAGAAAATCAAAAAGAATTGAAAAATGTTTCAATTTCTATGAACTTTTATATTCTTTTGAAAAATTTAATTTTAAAGAAAATAATTTTTATGATTATTGTAATATATATAATTTTGAATGAAAAATATCTTGCATGCATTTAGATGTGTGTGTGGTGTGTGTGTGTATTGTTTAGAATAATTTATGGTGTAAAATGCCATAACTTATTTAAATAACATTTAATTCGGTTAGCATGCACTATCCAAATTTTAACTGATACTAGATCATAATGGTGATAGATATCTTTGCCCACATTTTATGTACAGCAATGTAACTAGACATTCACATAAATATAAATCAATATTTGTCTTCTAGCAGGTTGGATAATTTGTTTTTATTCATTTTTAAATATCAATAACTGTCACAGAATAGATGATAAATATTTAATAAAATGAGCAGAAGAAAAAGTTAATAAAACATATTTAATAATGTCTTTTAATGTTTCTTCCTCTAAAAAATTTTCTCTTGTCAAAAAAAATGATGATAGTCAAGTTAATTTTCTACTTTTTCATCACTATCATTGCAGTATTTTCCTTCCCACTGTCGGTAATATTAAACTTTTCCTAGATTTCTTTGTACATGACGTAGACTTCTAAGTTTTAGTTATTGGATAGCATACTTAATTAAATAAATCCAAACACTATTCATTCCATTATGGTTTATTTAATTAAATCTTCTAGGAAAATAACAATTAATAAATGAATACTGAATTGTTCCAACAGAACTTAAATACAGTAAAAAGAATTGCTCAGAAGGGTTGTTATATCAGTATTTTTGTATAGGCCTTTCCCAATTTTAATTAACAACTTCTGAATTGGATTATGTTGCCATGCCCTTCTGTTTTCTAGCCCTCTTTCCCTAGTGTTTAGTTATTTTAATTATTGTTGAGCACTGACCTGAAGCAAAGAAGCAATTTTCCTGTAGGAGTACTAATTACCAACTAAGTACTTGGTATTTAGGGCACAGAAAACACGAAGAAAAGTTGGAGTGCTAATGAAGAGCACCAAATTTGCATGCACTCTTGCTTTAAGAATCCAGATCAAAGGTTTTCTTTGGGAATTTATGAAGCCACTATTTATTTTAAATATTTTATCATAAAATAAAATATTATAGTATATGGATACCATAAGCCATTTTGGAAAGATTAGAAAATATGTAATAATTAGAACATTTTAATCCTATTCTATAACTGGATATCAAATATTCAGATAGATAAAGTCAAAAAATCAAGTTAATAATCATGATAAAATAAACCTCTCACAGTATTTTTTTAGTCTAATATAATGGAATATTATCATATTTCATTATACTTTAGTTGATAAAAAGTAAATGACAAACTGAAAAAAAAAAGATTAATGATTTTTTTTTCTGAATTTACTTGCCAAATCAAAAAAGAGGAATTTCTAAAACTTAGATTCAAAATTGAGCCGGGTGGTGGTGGTGCACGGTTTTAAAACCAGCACTTGGGAGACAGAGACAGGAGGATCCATGTAAGTTCCAGGCCATCCTGACATGCAGAGTGAGCTCCAGGAGAGCTGGGGCTATTACACAGAGAAACCCTGTCTTAAATGGAAAATCCCTTTCTGATGGTCATCTAATCCTTGCACAAGAAGGTTTAGCATGACCAAAAGGTTATTAACATGGTTGCTTTGTTAGTCTTTTTATTCACTAAATTTGAAATTCTACATCCCTGCCTGTTTGCCATTGTCTTTTACTATATGGATGAGTGCTGCCTGCCAAGCTTGCCTGATTACAACCTGTCATTCAAGAGTGTAGCTGGTCACTATATCTCTGGACAAATACCTCTTTGAACAAATACCAAAATAGAGATTGCCACTGAGGAGTCAAGGAATCTCATTATAGAATGAAAAGCTACTCTAATGTGAATATGTTCCCTCACAAAGGCTACATATGATAGTACAGGACCCTCCCTCAGACCTGGAAAGTTCCTCATCAAAATTAGAGCAAAAAGTGGAGATAACAATCCCATCATCGTCTGTGAAATAGGTTCAAAGGTTCTTTCTCTTCTAGAGGTGATTCATGTAAAAATCCTTGGAATTTTGGCCCTTACAGAAGAGGGTGTGACAGACAGGAAAATGATTGCTACTGACTTTAATGATCTTGAGGCAGAAAGGTTTCTTTGTATTGATGAAGTTAAGAAGTTCAAACCCGGTTACCTGGAAGCTGCTCTCAATTGGTTGAGCTTTAAGGAACCAGATGGCAAACCATTAAATAAATTTAATTGTAATGGAGAATTAAAAAGCAAGACTTCTGTTCTTTTTACCCATGAGTGTTAGAAACCAATGCTTATGGTGAAATGTGAGAAAGGACTTATCAGTTGCACAAACATGAACTTGTATGGTTCATTTCATGACACTCCAGAGGAAACAAGATCGTTAGTTAATTTGGTCCCAACACCTGAAATGAGTAAGAAATTAATTAAGAACAAGTGATAGGGAATTGGTGATTCTGCGCTGACCTTCCCCTCTGAGGAACTCTGAAACTCTGTTTCTTTATGGTGACCTTGAGATGCAGGCAGATGCCCATTTGCTGACTGCCTGCTAAAGCATTATTGTTTTAAAACTTTTTCAACACGCAACATGTAAATTAAAAATATTGAGTTTCTGGTGTTATATGTCAAATTTCACAAGAAATTTTGGAAACGTGTTACTGTTTTAATGTAAACTCACTGTGAGATATTCAGTTCTTTACTCTCAAAATGTGATGATTTTTTATTGGCTAGGAGATAAGATTTTTTGGTAATGTCAAATCATTCAGGGACCACAAGGCTTACAAGACTCCAATCTTACAGGTTAACATGCATTTATTTGTTGTAGTGAAATCCTTCAGGACACCAAGTCAGTTTTCTATTTCGTGTTACCGATAGTATATTATCACAGATTGGGTGATTTTATAAGAAAAATAAGTTTTATTTTGTCTAGTTGCATGTTATAGTTTCTGAATTGGGTGTTACTCCTCTTGCTGGTACTGTCTTGAGTTAAGAGATAGCAAGCACATGACAGTTGTTATAGAGGGGAACTCACCAAAATTCCTGAACCCTTCAATAACTTAATCTAACAGTCACATGATTGGATCAATTTGTCCATAAAGATAGAGTACCTGTCACCTATTATAATCTCTCTCTCTCTCTCTCTCTCTCTCTCTCTCTCTCTCTCTCTCTGTTTCTGTGTGTGTGTGTGTTATATTGATATCTTATAATGTAGATTAAAATTCATTATGAGGTTTTCAGGAACAAAATTTACTCATATTATGTTTGTATTGCTGTTATCTTTAAGGTATGTGTTTGTGCTCAGAAATACAGGGATAGAGATGACAAATAGTCTGTAGCATTCTAGCACTCTGTTCCTCTGATGGAGTTAGAAATAACTTCAGTTGGGGTGATGTCATAATGTCATCTGCTGTGCTAATCTCCCTTACTCTCATTCTTGTCAGCATTTGTTTATTTTTTAATAATGGGCACAATTAATTAGGAGGTGCTATTGCAGTTTGATTGCGATTTGCATTTCCCTTGTGATTATTGATAATATTTTTCATGTATTTTTTAGTGTGACATATCTATTCAGAGATCTAACTAGGAATTATATTGAAAAGACTCTAAATTTTCCTATTCAGTTGTTCGAGTTTCTTTTCTATTCTTAATATTAACCCTTTCTCAGATATGGGCAGAACCAGATAAATGAACTGAGTAATGCCCCAAAAATCAAATGCTACCCAATCCTACTCATAAATGGAATTTAATCTAGTTGTTCCCATAGAAATCAAAAGTTGAATTGTGCTAATCTGAGAGTTTGAATAAAAAAATAAAAAATAAAAAAAAAAAAAAACAGGAAAGGCTAGGCTCGGAGAAGAAGAGAGGGTATCATGGCATTGCTCAATAAAAGGAATAGCCCGAACTGACCTACTCTGGTAATAGGATGGCCAAACACCCTAATTGTCATGCTAGAAACCCCATCCAATGACTGAGGGAACTGGATGCAGAGATCCACGGCCAGGCCCCGAGTAGAGCTCCGGGAGTCCAATTGGCGAGAAAGAGGAGGGTTTATATGAGCAAGGATTGTTGAGACCAAGGTTGGATAAAGCACAGGGACAAATAGCCAAATGAATGGAAACACATGAACTATGAACCAATGGCTGAGGGGCCCCCAACTGGAGCAGGCCCTCTGAATGGGTGAGACAGTTGATTGGCTTGATCTGTTTGGGAGGCATCCAGGCAGTGGACCAGGTCCTGGGCTCATTGCATGAGTTGGCTGTTTGAAACCTGGGGCTTATGCAGGGTCACTTGGCTCGGCCTGGGAGGAGGGGACTGGCCCTGCCTGGACTGAGTCTACCAGGTTGATCTCAGTCCTAGGGGGAGGCTTTGCCCTGAAGGAGGTGGAAATGGGGGTGGCCTGGGGGGAAGGAGAGAGGGGCGGAAGGGGGGAGAACAAGGGAATCCGTGGCTGATATGTAGAACTGAATGATATTGTAAAATAAAATAAAATAAAATAAAAAATAAAAAAATAAAAGGAATAACTTGAAGTGTTCTGTGGTACAGTGGATGCAATTAGCAATAATATACCATATACATCCAAGTAGAAGTGACAATTTTAAATATATTCCTCATGAACAGAGTATTAAAGACTTAATTAATTACCTAGAACTAATCACTATCATATGTAAATGTGAATCAAATCATCACACAGGGCCTGTGAGATAATCCAGTCACTAAAGTAGCTTGCTGCCAAACATGAGCTCATTTCTGAGCCTCACATGCTAGAAGGGGACAATAAACTACCAATGGCTCTCCTCTGACTTCCAGCTGTGCTTTTTGGGACATAGACTTCAGGACTCACAAACAGATATACATAGTATCCGCAGACCCAGAGAGAGATACAGTGCATGTAAATGCACACACACACACACAAACACACACACACGAACAAGTGTGCCCCCCCCAAAAAATACACAAAACAAATGAATAAAATGGAGTAACCTCATTTTTTAAACTAGTTTGGCTATACAGAGACCCCAGGGTTATAGTAGTACAGAGCAAAACTGTTGGGATGCAACCTATCTGGAATTCAAGGAATGAGTCCTTGGGAGGAAACAAGCCTGCTGAAACTTGGTGGCATATGTCTACCTCTGGCTTGTAGCATTTGTTTGTAATAGCTATAACCTGATAATGTCGAGCAGTACACATAAAATTGACCTATGGGGAGAAAAAAACTTTGATTTTAATGAGAATCTCAAGACAGAACTGAAATGGAAAAATTAGTCAGGAAAACACATATTTCTGAGAAATGGAGTGAGATAAGAATCTGACCATCAAAACTGCAATATACTCAGCTCAAGATGAAACATTCTATTATAAGAAAATCTAAAACATCTGGGATAGAGGGACTCCCTGCAGACTCTTCTGGTGTGCTGAGAGCTCCACTTCGCCCGTGTTTAATTTGAGTTTTAATTTTAACGTTTTCACTTGTATTTTCACATTCAAAAACAGGGAATTTTTTTATTTTTTATTTTTTTTATTTTATAATATAATTCAACTTTACATATCAGTCATAGATCCCCCCATTACCCTCCTGCCACCCCGCCCCCCTCTCCCCGGCCCACCCCCCATTTCCATCTCCTCCAGGGCAAAGACTCCCCCAAGGATTGAGATCAACCTGGTGGACTCAGCCCAGGCAGGTCTAGTCCCCTCCTCCCAGGCTGAGCCAAGGGTCTCTACTAAGCCCCAGGTTTCAAACAGCCAATTCATGCACTGAGCACAGGACCCAGAAAAACTGCCTGGATGCCTCCTAAACAGATCAAGCCAATCAACTGTCTCACCCATTCAGAGGGCCTGATCCAGTTGGGGGCCTCTCAGCCATTGGTTCACAGTTCATGTGTTTCCATTCGTTTGGCCACTTGTCCCTGTATTCCATCCATCCCTGTTCCCAACAACTCTAGCTCACATAAACCCTCCTCCTTCTTGCCAATTGGACTCCCGGAGCTCCACCCGGGGCCTGACCGTGGTTATCTGCATCTAGTTCCCTCAGTCACTGGATGGGGTTTCTAGTACGACAATTAAGGTGTTTGACCATCCTATCACCAGGGTAGGTCAGATCGGGCTATTTCTCGACTATTGCCAGCAGTCTATTGTGGGGGCATCTTTGTGGATTTCTGTGGGCCTCTCCAGCACTTTGCTCCTTCCTATTCTCATGTGGTCTTCATTTATCATGAACATTCCTTGTGTTTCCTCTCTGTTCTTGATCCAGCTGGGATCTCCCGCTCCCCCAAGTTCTCTTTCCCTCGCCCCTCGCCCCTCATTACCCTCACTCACGTCCAGACTGTTGATGTAGCCAGAACCTGGAAACAACCTAGATGCCCCTCAACCGAAGAATGGATAAATAAACTGTGGTACATATATACAATGGAATACTAC
>CABHPH010141817.1:0-44019 GCA_902168325.1 Peromyscus nudipes | reverse complement strand
CACACACACACACACACACACACATCAAGACCTAACAACCCTGAACCTCCCCTCAGATTTTTACTTCAATTCCCAGTGAGCATCTAAATGTGAGGAACAAGTAAAACCCACCAAGTGAGGCTGAACAAGTGCAAGATCAGACACTAGATGCCCAATTATCACACCCTATTACAATGTACTGTGTGGTGTTACAGGGAGGAAACAAA
The DNA here is from genome assembly GCA_902168325.1 of Peromyscus nudipes. Lineage (NCBI taxonomy): Eukaryota > Metazoa > Chordata > Mammalia > Rodentia > Cricetidae > Peromyscus > Peromyscus nudipes. The sequence continues at coordinate 43,813 of CABHPH010141817.1, read as the reverse complement.
AATTTGATCTTACCAGAGGTCTAGATGCTAAATGCTGACATGCTGTCTCTTTTGACCCTTTAAAACCACTGTGATTTCATTATATTTTAATTTTGCTGAAAATTTACACATGCCCCTTTACTTACCGCCCCTTGCACCGCACCCCCCCCCCCGCCATCCCCCACACATTTAGGGGCAGCAATGGAAGTGTATTATTTGTAAAGTATCATAGTCCATATGATACCATGGGGTTGAACTGATAGGCAGTGGAAGGATCAGATACACTGTAGGCAGCATGTGACATTAGTGCTCTCTCCCCTCATTTCCAAGTCAGTGACACAGGAATAGGATTACTGCCACAGAAAAGGATACGGCTGCACCTTTTCTCTGTTTTTGCTTTTTCTTTTGTTTCTTTGTTTCGTTTTGATTAAGTTAAAAATAGAGTTACCACTAAAATTCGGCAATTCAATTTGAACATAAACGTAGAACTGAAGTAGAATCAGATACTAAACTCACCCTGGTAGCACATAATTCTCACAGTTAAAAGATATAAGCAATCAAGATATCTATTGACAAATGAATAAAACACTGATGGACACAAGGTGGAATAATATTTGGCCACAGAAAGAAAGGAAATTGGGGTAATGCTACAACTTGCCAAACAACTATTGCATGAATCCACTTTTGGCTATATCTAGAATAGTACAAATCACAGAGACATTAGAATGCTGGGTGACCAGAGATAGAGAAAGAGAGAATGGAGGAATACTATGTTGAAGGAGTACTGAGGTCTGGATCTGAATGCATCACACACAAAGCTCCCAAAGTGGTATTATTGGGAAGTGGTAGAGCCTTCAGGACAGTGGTTCTTAACCCATGGGTCACAACCCCCAAAGGGGTCACATATTGGATATCCTGTATATCAGGTTTTTACATTAGGATTCATAACAGTAATAAAATTACAGTTATGAAGTAGCAACAAAAATAATTTTATGCTTGGGGGCATAACTGAGGAACTGTATTAAGGGTCAGAGCATTAGGAAAGTTGAGAACCACTGCTTTAGGAGGTGGGACATTGTGGGAAATTTTTACATCATTATGTGATGTACCTTTTTAGGAGACTGTGGGACCTTAGTCTCATCCTCACTTCTCTTTGCTTCTGACTCATAAAGTGACCAGCTCTAAGTAGTTACACTCTACTGCCATGATGTGCTGACTCACCTCAAGACCAAAACATGGAGCTGATTTATCAGAGACTGGACCCCCCAAAGCTCAGGTCATCATCCCACATCATTGTAATAATGGAAATCTGAAAGGGGCAGTCTTTGGTGGTACTGTATACTTTATCACATGGAAGTCTCTATGAGACTGCTTTATTCGAGAAATTTGGAAGATTTTTAGAGTAGTAAGCTAAAGAAAGCTTGAAATGCTGTAAGTAGAATGTATTAGGCTAGTCTGGGGGGTAGTTTCAGAGACCAGAATGCCAAGCTAAAAACGTTAGATGAAAGCGATGCTGTCGCAGTTGTAGAAGGACTTATGGGACTATATTTTACTCAGGTTCTGGTACTTTGGGGAAGTTGAACATAAAGGCAATGAACTTGTTTATTTGTCAGGTATTTCAAGACAGCACGACACCACAGATGTGACACAGGCATTACTGGACGTTCCACATTTACCATGAGAATCAGCTGCAAAGAGGAGAGAAGACGAAAATGGTGGAAACTATAAGTTAGCCAGAAAATATATCTATGTAAAGTTGCATTCAAGGAGCATAGGACTGTGCACAGTGATGAAAGAAGTATTGGATGGAGACTGTAGGAAAGAGGCTTTGAGAAATCTTGGAAGACAAGTCACAAAGACTCAAAGAGGCAGAGATGTCAATTTCAAAGATGTTTCGAAGACTTTCCAGAGTAGAATCTTTATAAAACAGACTTCATGGGTGCCCTTTGTGCCCTAAACCACTAGAGATTAATATTCCCATATTCCATTCACAGAGTAACCAGAAGCCACTGAAGCTGGGATCCACATGGGTTCACAGAGAACTAACAATGGCATCATCCACATGGTAATAATTTTTCCAAACATGTGGGATGGAGGAGTTGTAGTGTCAAGGATACATCCACTGAGATTTTAGAGGAATGCCTATGAGGCCAAGCAGTCAAAGCTCCTCCAAACAGCTCTTGACAAAGTTATACATGGAAACTGCATAGCAGAGCCTGGGAGGAAACAGTCCCAACAGTGTGCTTACAGAGCGGAGCTGCAGACAGCAAAACCTGCTTCAGAGAAGTCCGTGTGGGTTTGACCAACAGACCCTGAGAGCCCACCTCAGGGCTCCTACCTCAGCATGCCCCAGCTGCCGGATGCAGAACTTCGGGATGTGGGCATTAATGTGAGCTAGTTCTCCTTACTAATTTTTTCCCTCCTTTCCAGAATATACAAGTTTACTTTGTGTCTCCATTAAGTGTCAGGATCATCGTAGTTCTCTTTCAATTTCACAGGGGCTCATAATTGAATTCGAGTACTGAAGAGAACGTGGATCAATTTTCGAGCCACATGGAACAGTAAAGAACTAGAGGGCTTGGAGTATTAATGAATACTTTTTTCCCCCACTGTGAAATAGATATAAAACTTTGGGATCCAGCAGCAAAATGCTATAATTTGAATTTTGAATGTCTCCTAAGGCCCATGTATTAGCAAGTTGGTCCCGAGGGTGGCACTACTAAGAGGCGGTAGAATCTTTATGAGGTGGGGTGATGAAAGGGACTGTGTGAACCTGTCTCCTCCTTTTACTCATTTTTGCTTCCTGTCTCCTGAGTTGAAGGGTTTGCATTTCCATAGTGATGTGCTTCCTCACCAAAGGCAAAGCACCAGGGCTAACTGACTGTCGAACAACAGCACTTCCAAAGTAATTCTTTTTCTTATTAAGCTAATTATCTCAGGTATTTCATTACAGTATTGGAAAACAGACTACCATGGAGAATACTGTTTCCTGGCTACCACGTTTGTTTGGGATGGCAGAACTTGGTTCTAGGGATGAGAATGGTGGCACGAGTTACACTGAGCACGAATGTACTTGATGCCATCTAACTCTTGAAATTGGCTAAAACGGAAATTTTGTTACCTAAACACACATATATGAAAGCATAAACTATATTTTATATATGATTAAAAACATTTCAGTTCTATTTTTTAATATAGGAGCAGTATTTGTGGTCAAATGTAGTAAGTTGTAGTATGAGTTTTTCTGCTTCTCAGTATTATAATCTAAATAACTTTTTCCCTCCTAACTAAAAGAACAAGTAGTTGATCAGCCTTCATTGTCATATAGAAATAAGAAATCAAAATCGTAATCTTAGATGTCATTAAGACAATCAAAGATGAGAACCTGATGAATGGTAAATACTGTCAGAACCTGTGTATATTCCAGTATTGTGGCTCTAGCATAAAAAAAATCAATTTTTTGAAACTCTTTTGAAAGCTGTAACTCCCTACTCACTTACATTTTTTGTTAATACTCCCATTTATTTTTAGATGCACTGCTTAAACTAGAACTTGCCCATCTCACCTAGCCCTCACGAGGATGCCTTCATCTCTAAAGTACTTCTGTCTTCTAGCCAGTCTATTCAGGGGCAGATGTGGTTTAATAGATCCTTAATACCTTATGTCTAAGCCTAGTTCTCTACTTTCACATTTCTGAATTTATTTTATAGTCACTAGGGAGTGATGCAGAAGATACAGTTTTTCAATTCATAGGCAAGAGAATTCTACCATCATAACACCAACAACAATAAACCAGGCGAGCCAACATAACAAAGTCTCTCAGTCATATCCCAGATTGCAATGATGCTACCTGACAGCCATAGAACCAAGGAGGGCTGGGAAAGTTATCTGGGAGGTTTAAATGGCATCTAACACAGGCGCTGTGTGCTGCACACTATGCTTTAATCTCTCCTTTATTTTCTGTTAAGTACAGGGAATAAATGATGATAAGGAAACAAGCTATCCTTGAGGTTTCAAAAACTCTGCTTAGACAGGTTTGAAAGAGCATGGCTCTCATAGGCTCACATGTTTAAGTGCTTGGTCCACAGTTAGTGGAACTGTTTGGGAAGCATCAGGAGGTGTGGCCTTGTTGGAGGATGTGTTTCACTGGAGGGGGACTTTGAGGTTTCAAAAGCCCATTCCAGGCCCAGTGTCTCTCTCTGCCTACTGCCTATGGATCATGATGTAAAGATCTCAGCTACTGTTCCATCCTATGCCTGTCCACTTTCCACCATGATGATGGGTGGGGAGTAGACAGGTATAATCCTCTGAAATTCTAAGCAAGCAACAAAGTAAATGCTTTTTCTGAAAATAGTCATGGTGTCTCTTCACAGCAATAGCATAGTAACTAAAACAGGGGCTGATTAGAGTTCAGCTGTGAACTGGCATTTGATAATATACAGACTGCTGGAGCAGGGCAGGACATTATTTAATGGGGTCCAGCCTTTCCTTACCAGCAAAGGTGTGATCTTTGTCTATGATCACTGAAGATGGTATTAGTGTCCCTTCTAAAAATAAGACTTGCAGTGAAAACAAAATTTGCATGTGATGATATCCACCTAATTTTCATAGGCTCTCCCGAAGTATAGAATGGGAATAGAAATTGAGAGGTTGGAAGAACAGACATTAATGACTTAATATTCCAACATTTGACAACAACAATTGACACCTGCAGCAGTTCATAGTTATTAAATATTTGCATCTGTTGTTGAATTCCTTTATTTAGCTGTAAAACAATATATAAACAAAAATGTCCAAGAGACATAACGCAGGCTCACAGGGTGAAAATTACCTGTGATGTGGGAGACTGAATGTGGCATAGATGCATGAATAAGGCAAATAACCTCAACAAACTTAATCTGTGATCATTTCTCAAAACTGTGCAGTTGGCATACCTCATGGAACCACTGTGAATCAAGTGAACAAGGAATGTAGGGCTGAATACAGTGTCTGACACATTAGAAGCCCTTACTAAGTGGTGATTAGTCTTGAAACAATGTAAATAACTCCTAAAGCCAATGAAGTTTGAATATTGGCCCCATTCATAAAACTGGCTTTCAGCATTAAGGAAATAAAATCCCCACTCAGATGCAGCTAAAAGCTATAAGAACAAGTATGAGGACAGGCCACGCTGCAGCTCTTCCCTGCCCATACTTTGTGTGCAAAGAAAACCAGGATGCCCATTATCTATTTACATTTCTTCTGTTATATGCACTGAACCAGTGACAATACTACGCTACTGCACTGCTGCTTGATTTTTATTCTAGTATGCAGACATAGCCTATCAGAGAGAAGGAGCTTACTGCAAGGATGATGGAGTCCGTTCATATGATTGTGGGGTCTTTGCCCTAAGTCTTCATGCTTTCCTACATCCTCCCTTAGCTTTCTCCCAGTCAGCAGCCTGGGCACAGCCTCGTGTATTTAGTTGAAACTCATCAAACTGAAGGGTAACATTTTATTTTGGCCTCTTCTTTCATTTACAAGACTTTATCCAGGTCGGTACCCAAACTTTTAGCACAGGATGCCCAACAGGCCCTTGACAAAAGTTAGCTAAGCCCTGAGTAGAGGAAACAAGAAGGAAAGCACACGTCTATTTCATTGATTCATGTAGAATCACCCATAGATCTCCTTCAGGTCCTTTCTGTTCCCTCTCGTCACTGCTAAGGCTTTTGAGCAACACAAGCCCCAAGCATACAGTTTATTCTCTGGAAGAAAATGAGGTGACAGTATCTGGAAGGTTCACTTATTCTCTCAGGGCACTAGAATGCCGTTTTGTCATTTCCCATGCTTGTAGTTCTTTGGAAGGACAACTCCGCACAAATAGAGTCCTGAGCAAGTCACATGTTCCTGGCCTACTGTCAAGACAATTTCTTTAATTGCTCGGCCAATGCGTCACCACAACCTGTGGCCCTGCCTCAGTTCTCCAGTCTTGCAAATTTAAAGCATTTCTCTGGACAAGATGAGTTTGCTTTTGTGAAAAGTATTATTCATGCTAAGGTCTTCAGGAAATTTTGAAATATTTAATTTAAATGACTAGTCAATTTTCCTGAATGATTTAGTTTTCCAATTTTTCCAAAAAAAAGTAGGTCAACTTCAAACTTTCTTGCGCACATTTAGCAGGCAACTGTGCACATATTTATGCAAATATCTAGTCATTTTGGGCTCATAGCATTTTGCACTAAGCTCTTCTTAAAATTCGTTTTCTTTGTTCAGCTGCTTTCCTTAATCCCCCACCTTAGCATTGTGAATTCTGCCATTTATTTCACAGTCTCTGCCCCTACAAATGACATATCCCATTTTGTTTGCAGTCATGTAATTTTTTTCTTGAGCATAACCAGGTAGAGAAAACCTGTTCCGCTCTCTCTACAGCTTCCCCCATCTTCCACGTTAATCTCTGTCAGTCACTCTTCAAAAGTGACTGATGGGACAATCTGCATCCTGCCCAGCTGTTTTAACAGCAGATAGCTAGGTAATTAAAGCCCCGTCTCCAGAGCGACGGTGTGTCCAGGTCTTTCTTCTTGAGTGACTATTGCAGTTGTGAAGCCAACATTCTATCCACCTTCATTAAAGCAGCAGAAGACTGTCCACAGAAGTCCTCACTAGGAACATCCTAGAATCCATCACTTCTGGTTTTTTGAAAATCTGAGTGTGATTTATATCAGATGCCAGTAAGCTTTCACTGTGAAGGGCAAGATAATAAATATTTTAGACTTTGTGAGCCAGATGGTGTCTGTTACAACTACTCAGTTTTCCTGTTCTAGGATGCAAGCAGCCATAGATAATATGTAAATGAATGACTGGTATAACTTCATGGGCAAAGCAGGCACTGAAATGAATGTGGCTCAGAGGCAGCCATTGACTGACCACTGATCTGTGTAACCACCTTGCTGATTTCCACTGTGGAGCAGAAAACTCTGAGGTTCAGGTTCTGCTGCTCACTACATGTATGGTCTGAAGTGGATGTTCACTACCCTTGATATCTGGTTTGCATGAGCAATCTTGACATACATAGCAGAGACAGAAAAATACCAAAGCGTTGTTTTCTTCAAGAATGTGAGGATCTGTGTAAAGGTTTCACCTAGAGAGTTATATCATTTCACCTGTTTTTCATAGAATTTCCCTCATTCAAATATAAGTAATAGAGTTGATGTGGTCACTATGAGAAAAAATATCCAACAGAATGAGTTGGTAGAACCAGTGAAGTTCCAAATTAGAGTGTTGGGGTAAAATGTAGGAGTAAGGGCTTCCACTAGTATCTAGAAAAAGAGCAGCAAAGTGAAGCATGCCCAGAAAAGGTGTCATTAGACACAGAGCAAGGCCATATACATGAATTGAGGCATTGTAGCACACACATAGGCAATGAATAAGAAAGGCAGACATGGTGAATCATACCTACGAAAACAGCACTTAAGAGAATCATGAGTGCCAGACCAACCTGGGATACATGGCAAGATGCTATCTCAAAAGAGAGAGAGGGATGGATGGGTGGAGGGAGGGAGGGAGGGAGAGGGAGAGAGAGAGATTCACAGTGTATTTAAATAAAACCAAAATGGAAGCAGTAGGACCCTTTGCATATCAAAATATTCCATAAGTTATTGGAGTCCATGTAGGCATTCTTCCTTACCCTAGTGATGCTTGCCAAAGTAGATGAAAAGAACGTAACAGAAACAATGACAACAGAAGCCCAGTATCAGCGACCTTTGAACCCAGGATTACTGTATTCAATCTATGTCTAAATTCTAAGAGCTTAGTGGTGTCACCATGAAGCCATGGGTAGGTAGATAATTACAGCAAAGTGGCATACCAAAGGATCACATAGCGAAGATGAGGGGATGGGATTAAATCCTAAGGATAACTTGCTTGGGTCCAAAACCTGGCCTCTCAACCCCCACCCTCTCTTGTCTTCCAGTATATAATTAGTTCATGGCTCCAGAAAAGTCATTTATTACCAGTTGTCCTCTACTCTGTACTATCCTGATATTCAAAAAGCAAAAACTCCATGTTTTATAACAATAAAAACAACAGAACAGAACAAAACAAAACAAAAAACCTGACCTCTTATCAGTGGTAAGAAAACTGAGATTAACTTAGTTCACTGTTTCATCAGAACACAAAGTGGAAACCAGGATGTAAGAATGTCTAGGAAGTTTCCTTTCGTTCCTTCCATTGAGTAAATATGTCTTCAGTCAGTAAAATGACAGTTTCTGACAGCACTGTCAGAGGGATGCATTCCTAGGATAAACACTGTATTGACTCATTCCCAGGATCACGGTTCAGACTGAAAGACCTGATGAAAACAAGCATGGAGGAAGGCATGCTGCATGTTCAAGAAACTATGAATCATTAAGGATCCTGTATTACCTGAAGGGTTTGAAAATGGAAATTAAAGATTCCCAGCTCTTGCAGCGTTCCTCACAGGCCTCTATAGACCCACCTGGACTGAGATGAGAAGAGCCTGACAACAAGTGATGTCTCTTTTTCTAACCACCATGTCAGGTGGTTACATGTCAGGCCTGTTTCCTAAAATTAAATTAATTTTTGAAAAACAGAATGGAATCTTTTTGTGACTTGCTAAAAACATATCATTCTGAAGCTTAAATATAATTCATTTCATACGTGTACTTGTTTTTAATATCACAAAGCAGAAAGTAGGTTAGGGAGGCTAGAGGTCAGAAGGTAAATGTTTTCATAAAATGCCAGGATGAGAGAACAGACCTAGGAAAGGTTTCAGGCTTTAACACTTGTTAGAAACAAAAGTTATAAAAATACCTTTAAATGTTATAAATCATAAAACAATCTGCACCAACACCTGTATATAAAAGCCTGTATACAAATGTGCAATGCTGTTTATTATATGCATGGAAATCATGTGTCAGGTAATACATAGTATGTGTATTATGAAACATAGGATATTTAATGTATGCATACTTTCTAAAATGTCATGTTTCACATAAATGTTACCAGTGGTTAAATGTTCAATGACCCTGCTCTTTCTAGTGTCCAATGACTAACATGTATGTAGAGATATTTATTCAGCACCTACATAGGCTGTGTTTTGTGACACAAATGCAAATGGAAAGGAATTGACGTATCTCTTTTCAAGGGCAGAAAAGCCCAGAAGATGCTCAACCAGACAAAATGCAAGATCCACAGGGTACAATGACTGCATCTACAAGGCAGGTTCAGGCTGGCTGAGAATCTCCCAGGACAGGTGCTTGGCCTTCCCAGAGAGAACTGGCTCAATGCCTCCCTGAATAATTTTATGGAAGGGTTCTTCTAGAGTGGACTGTAGTGAACTGCCAGGAAAGTGGAACAGGACTTGCTTCTTCTTTCTTTTATAGCCCAGAGTGGTGTAAGTGTTCTTCATAGTGTCTGGTCCCTTTATATAAACTCAACATTCACTATGTAATTCAGATAACAAAAGTTTCTAGAGAAAACAGCAATTTTCTATTGAGATCTTTCAAAAGTTTATTGAATGCCTAAGTGAAGTATGTATCTTATAGTAGACATCACTACCCATAAGGCACAACATTCAAAAATTAAAAAGTAAAACTAAATGAATAAAGTCAATTGTTTGATGCCTTGTGGGAGTTGACATTGAGTTGTATTTGTTGTGAACCATCAAAAGAGAAGACCTACCCATAAATTGACACAAAGATACTGACATCTTGACAAAAGACATGATCTCCTTAACAAATGGTACCAGGAAAACAGGCTATCTACATGTAGAAGAATGAAACATACCCCCCTTCTTATGCTGTATAAACTGGCTCAAAATAGATCAAAGGCCTTAATGTACAACCTGAAGCTCCAATTCGGTAGAGCACAAGACACAAGGGAAACAGTTAACAACATCAGCACAGACAATGACTTGTGAGCAGGATTGCACCAGTTCAGGGAAAGGCAAAGTGCTGGCAAAAGAGGTGCATCAAATTAATAAGCCTCTGTGAGCAGGAAAGAATTAACAGAGTGAAGAATCAGTCTGTAGAAAGACAGAAAACCTTCACCTGCTTTTCATCTGACAGGGGATTAACATCCAGAATATATAAAGAACTCAAAATTAAACATCAACTGAGAAGCAATGCACTCAGTCAATGTGCAAAAGAACTGAACAGTCACTTTCCAAAAATGAATAAATTAATAAATTTAATTAAATGTGTCCATAAACATGGCAAAATTTTAAACATCTTTAGCTACCGTGCGAATGAAAACCACAATGAAGTTTTATTTCTATAACTCTAGTCAGAATCTCTATCATCAAGAAATAAGCAACAATAAATGCTGGCAATGATGGAATGAAAAGGAACTCTGCATACTGATGGAAATGTGTGTTAATTTGGTCACTGTCAAAATCAACATAGAGAGTAAACAAGTCCCTCAACAAAGACTACCTAGTGATTCAGCCATGCCCCACTTCTGAGTATACACCTGAAGTAATGTCTGCCTAGAGATACTTGTACAACCATGCTTTCTATGGCACTACTCTCAGCAGTTAACTCATGGATTCAGCTTTGGTGGCTTTCAATTGATTACTATATAAACAAAATGTTAAATTATAATAGAGTGTCATTCAGCCACAAAGAAGGGCTAAACTGGGAGGGGAGGCAGGAAGTCTGATAGGTTCAGATCATCCTGAGCTATATATCGAGCACTTGACACTAGCCACACTCTAAAATATAGATAGATAGATAGATAGATAGATAGATAGATAGATAGATAGATAGATAAAGATAAAGATAAGAATAATAAAAAATCAGAACAAGGAGGGGAAGAGAATGGAAGAAGGAAGAGGATTAAGAGGGTAAGGAGAATGGGGAAACAAGAAGGAAATGATGCCATTTGTTAGAAAATTGATTGAAATAAGAATCACTGTGTCAAATGCAATTAGTCAGACTCAGAAAGACCAATGCAATAAGTTTACTCTCAATTTGAAGCCTTATTTAAAATAAAATATATGAAAGTATAAAGGAGGGACTATTTAGGAAAAGGGAGGGGATTAGCAATGGGGAAAAGAGGAAACCATAGTAACGAGAAGGTCAAATGTGAACAGAGTAATATGTATATATATATATTATACACATACATTTATATATATTCATATACATATATGAAAATATTAGTGAAATCCCATTTTTTTTTACAATTTAATGGGACTAATGAAATTTTAAATAAAAAAATTGTGTCTGATAAGGTAGCTAATTGTATTCTTTCACAAATAAAACTATGGGTTTAAAACTTGGGCTCCAATATAAGCAAAAAGTTTCATTATGTGAATTTAGTAAAGGTTCTCAGCCTTACTGGGGCTGTTTGTTTACTTGGAAACTGTGAATTAGTGGAAACCTTCTGAGTAAACAGAGCCGAACATACTGTGTGACCCACAATGTAGTCAGCAGATGCCACGTTGTCTCTGGGGCTGCCTCTAGCTCTCCCTCTGGGTTCAGAAGAAACTATGAGAAGTTTGCTATTGGATGTGTTAACATATAGGAAAATAACCTTCTCTTGGCAAATTAACAGAAGCCAGTATGACTCTATCTCTGTCTCTCCTGTCGCTAGGGCCTGAAACAGGTCAATGGACAAAAACCAACCCCGGACATCTCAGCATTTATTCTTTTTGATTGGGTACCAGCTTCCCAATTCCCTAGCAGGAAACTCCACTCTCCACGTTCTCCAGTCACACATGTGGGCAGAGTGAATCTGATGCCTACTTCTTAGGGTAGGAGAGGTAACGAGAGCAATTAGAGAATTCATTTATCTTGCCAGGAGGTAACTCCATATCCAACACAATCAGAGGCAATCATGGAGGAAAATAGTTTTCAGATCCAACAGACTATAGTCTACAGCTGCCATAGTCACAAAGCTACCATGAGATGATGAACATTCACCCATGGGACAGAGACAAGGAAGAGTAGCTGACACATAGAGAAAACACATGCTCTGGATAGCTCATTTCAGTCCCTCCAGAGCCATCCACACCTAGAACGCCCAGTTAGTTACAAGTGCATTCCCTTTCTAGTTTGAATTCTGTTTCCTGCCACTTGCTGTCAAAGAAACTTATGTAACTGTAGACAAATTTCTAAACAGTCTTATTAAATAAGAAACACAGAGCCAAATACAGAGGTAATAGCCAAAGAGATCAGAGAACTAGCAAAGAGCCACAGCTACCTTATCTTACCACCTTGCCACCATTACTTCCCCAGAGAGAGCTTCTTCTTGTCTAGCCTGTGTTTTTATTGCCTTTCTATTCTGCTTTCTCATTGGCTCTAAGCCCAGACACATGACTTCCTCGTCACTGCCTATCTATACAGACCTCCAGGTCTCTATGGTTGGTACTGGGATTAAAGGCTTGTGTCACCACTCTTGGCTGTGTCCTTAACCACACAGAGACTCTGCCTGCCATGTGATCAGATTAAGGGCATGTGCTACCACTGCCAGACTTCTGCTTATGGCTTGCTATGTGACCTCTGATCTCCAGGCAAACTTTATTTATTAACATACAAATAAAATCACATTTCAGCACAATTAAAATATCCCCACATGTAATACACCTGTCTGTTACATATCATCTATCTACATTAACAGTCCATCTTTTGCCAGCATTTTTAATGAATATCGATAAAAGTTATATAGGTTCAGGTTTATAAATAAATGGGGGGTAGGGTGGGAGCAGAGGTCTTCTAAAGAAACAAAACAAAACCCATGCATTTTCATTTTTTGATATAGAAATTAAAATGCAGTTTTAAGTGGACCTCTTTACTAGGAGTTATTTTAATGCCTAATATCTATTTGTTGGAATTGCTTTTTAAATATGCCACATAAAGTTAATGGGCTAAATCCCATATTCAAGATGGAGGCCTCAATTAAAAGAGTTTAGAGCATATTAGCAAGAAAATAAAAAGCCCAGTTTTTCAGGTGAGCAAAGCACTCCTTGGAGTCAACATGTTCATATGAGCTTTGAGGCCCAAAATTACTAGACTATTTCAGGGCACTTTGGAAAGATACAAGGCATCCTCTGACTTAGCCAATTTGCAAACACTATCATTCTACAGGCTCTTTCTGGCAGTCTCCTGTCCATTGCTTTGTTGATATATTTCAATCCTCAAGAGTTGTGTCCCTAACCTGATTCTATATCTTTAAGACCATTCAAACAAAGTACATATTAAAGAACTCCCCACCTTAAAGCTGTATTCACATCCTGGACTGCTGGATTATGAATAGGAGTTGGAGATGAGTGCTATCTGTGGAGGCCTATGGAAGTACAAAAATGAACCTAAGCTCTGAAAATGCAGAGAACTTGCCCTTCCATGGCTCCCTGACTTTATGGGATGCTCTCTTGTAGGATAATGTTTTCCCCCTGTTCTAGGTTAGCCCTTTAGTTCTAGTCTCAAGAGCCTGTGTAGCAGAACCACAGAGAGCTGTAGCTTCCAATCTGGACTTCCCTCCTTACTTCTTTGCATAGCCTTTGGGGCACTTCCCTTTCCTTCACTATTACAGTATGAGTTGTTCCATTTCCCTCCCAGCTCTACTGTCTCAACCCTAATCCAACTGCCTGGGCTGGAGCAACAGTCATATTTCACAGCACTAAATCTGATTTTTGGCACAATCCTGGTTATAACCCTCTAGGATTTTGTGTTTGCTCTACACACTCTCCTAAGTCCTTGTCAGACCTCAACAGAACCCCTGACCCTTCCACAGCTGTCAACTTTTTCTCTGTCCACATTCTACTCCTCTGTCTTTGCTCAGGGCCACTCCAGGAATCCCCCGCTCTGCCTCCTCTAGGATAGAAAGTTCATTCCTGAATGGCACATTCATTTCTTCTTTCTAGATTTCTTCTCCAAATCTGCTCATAGTTTCCAGCTGTGATTCAACTCTCAGACCAGACCACCTCATCACGGGCAGTACAACGTTCTTTGATGCTTACTGTCTATTTTGCTTCTAAGTGCCAGGGTTTTGTCATTTTCATAGACTTTTCTCTCTCTCTGAGGTAAATCCTCTTGTCCATTATTACCAATCTTTCCCACAAAGAATATGTTTGCTTCTATATTTCTGGGGGGGGGGGGGGGCATGTAAGTACACATATGCAATACCAGTGACACAATGCTATTCTCTTTAGCTTGATCTACTGGCCTCTCTTTCTCCTGTGTGACTTTAATAAGTTAATTTTATTGTTCCAATTGCCCTTGTCAGTGTCTGGAATGAGGACAGATGTATACTCAGGTTGGAGTAAAGAAGAGGTCTAAGGTGTGATCACTCTTCAAAGAAGTCTCACAACAGGAATAAATGTTCCTTTCTCTACCACTGTACTTGGTATGGTCCCTTGGGAGCTTTACTGGCTAGTTTTAGGTCAACTTGATATGAGCTAGAGTCACTCTCAAATGGGAAAATGTCTCCATAAGATCAGGGTGTATGCAGGCAAGCCTGTGGGGCATTTACTTAGTTAGTGACTGATGTAGGAGGGACCAGCCCATTGTGGGTGGAGCCACCTTGGGCTGGTGATCCTGGCATCTATAAGAAATCAGGCTGAGCAAGCTATAAGGAGCAAGCCAGCAAGCAGCACTCCTCCATGGCCTCTGCATCTACTCCTGCCTCCAGGTTGGTCATGGTTTTTTATCAGAGCAATATTAACCCAAACTAGGATGGGAGCCAACATATAACCATAATGAGAACATTCAGAGATGAGCAAAATAGACAGAAGGAAATAGCATTTTTGACATCATTGTTGAGAATGTCTAGAAGATTTTGTTTTCTAGAAAACAAATCATATACTTTGTGTATTGTTTTTGTGTTTTGTTGTTGTTGTTTTGCCTGAAACTAAACATTGCAACAGCTGAGTATATCAAATACTGTTCTACCTTTGACATATCCAAAGTTTTCTGTTAAATTTTCAATTTGTATATATTTCAAATACATTTATGGTTATACCTAAGTACAACAATACATTTTGGAATACTTTAAATACAATTTTATGTAAGAGAGCATCATGTAAACAGAACTGCCAAGTATATTTTTGTATTATCATAATTACGGATTTGAAATGTATTTGTATACAACTAATTCCGTTTTTTTTATCTGCATTGTATATGACAGGGGCATATGTGTATGAATACATCCTTTCACCTGGCATATTTGGGATATTTCCAATTCTCATTATTATAAAGAAAGGAATTTCCTTTTATATATTTGTGTTTGTCTATAGTAGGGTTTCTCAGGGGTAGTCAAGTATAATCCTCAAAAAATGCTAACAACATTTTTTAAAATGTATACTCATGCATATTAAGGACACTTAAAATTTTCTTTCAGAAATGTTTATTATTTATTTAATTTTTTATAAAAATGATTATATTGCAATTGATACATTTTTATGCTTTCTAAATAACTCCAATAAAAGTTGTTTCTATGACTACCATACCTGCATGAAATGGTAAAACTTACAATAATGGAACTCCCTAGAGTGAACATTCACATTTTTAATATTTTTGCTAATAGTTTGAAAATTTCATATATGTTTTGATCATATTCACCCCTCCCCTCACACCTCCCAGATCCATCCTTACCTACCCTGTTTTTTTTTTCTTTATTCCCCAGATGGAATCCAGTTTGTGTTACCCAGTTACTCTTGAAAATGAGGCCTCTCCTGGCATGTGGTAGACCTACCAGGTATCACACCATTGAAGAAAACCAAATCCTCTTCTCCTGGCATTTTTTCCCATACAAAGAGCTCCTCAGCTTGTGGCGGATTTTGTATGGCTTGAGTTTGCACAGTGTGAGTTCATAACTACAACTGCCCTTCTATGTTGGGAAAACACTGTTTCCTTGGAGTAATCCACCACTTAGTGCATAGTTTGAGATGCTCTCTTAAGAGAGTCATGTGATGTGTCCTCAAGTCAGTTCCACATAATCGAACTTCACTCTAAAATGTTTACACTGGGAAACTTCTCCACAATAACACTAAAGTCTCTGGATTCTACATTCCTATCATTTTGCATAGTGGAGTTTTATGTGAAAAGACATCTCATTTTGTCCTTAATTTATGTTTTTCTTAATTTACAAATATTGACTGATAAGTCAATATTTTCATATTTTTTTAACTCCCTGTTTTTTTTATTTACCTACTTCAGTTCCTCATCTGTTTATCTATGGTTTGTCTCTTACTGATTTTTAGTTTGTACTTCATATATTTTGTATATAAACCCCTGTTCATGCATTTAAACACCTGTGTTTTGTGGTTTAATTTTATATTTCATGCAAATTTTATGTTGTGATTTAGGCTTTTGGTAATTGTTTATAACCTTTTTCATTTAATCTTTTTTAATGAGAGGCATTATCTGCAGGGAAATGTCCTAGCAAACTCAGCAGTTAATAAACTCATTGCTTGAATGATGAAGTAAATATATAAGAAAATGAAGTAAGTTCAGGAGGAAAAAGTCACAAGAAAATAATTATATTAAATAATTAAAATCTTTATATCACATTGACTGGAGCTAAAAAAGCCTATATATTTCAAGGTTATAAATTATTCTTCTCAGAGCTAGAACCTGGAATCAATCATTCACATTCTAAAATATTTTTAAATATGAATGAATGGAAAAGTAGGTTTATAGTTTAAAAAACTAGCAGAATTAGGGATGCCTTGCTGAAGTTGTAAATATAAAAACCTTCCAACCACTACATCTTAAATTTCACTGAATAGTAAGCAAAATGTGTTTGTTGTTGGCATGAATTTCACAAGAACATTTATTCATATATTTTACATTAGAATCTGGAAATCATACTGGCCTAACCAAATGCAATAATTACATTGAGTATAAGTTTTATACTGTATCACATTAACAAGGAAAGGAAAGCAGGCTTGCATGTTCCAATAGCTTGTTAACTTCCACAAATTTAAATAAATCAGTGCCTAGAAAGGGACTGGGGTACAGCTCAGTGATAGAATTCTTACTCAGCATGTGGAAGGCCTTGGGGTCTCTCGTTTATAAAAGTCAAGCAAGAAGGAGATTCAAATGAAAAATCTTACCATTCTCAGATGACTATCCACTTTCCCTGAGATGATGGCATCATTTCAACAGAGAAAACGTCTTCTTTCAACATAGGAACAGAGAGGTTTTAGTCTAGATGCATGCAGACCATATGAGGTGATAAAACAGTACACACACACACACACACACACACACACACTGATACATCCATTTCATGATTTCTCTTTCTGTACAGTTTAATTCAGTCACTTTCATCAGCTTGTAACACTTGCATGCACAGGTGTGAAGATTACTATCAAACATGTGTTCTTTCTATTGGCTCATTTACAATGGAAAACACAATAGCAATATGGGAGACATCAAACCCTCATATTTTATAGGAAAAAGAAAACTCTGCTATAGGCAAAGGAAAGAAATAGTTTTTATTTTTCCTCCTGCCCACCTGTGGAGAATCTTTAATTTTTTTCTTTTGGCTTTTTTCTTCCTTTCTCAAAAGATGTAACCAAACAGCATTGTTAGGGGCTTAAGGGAAAGTCATTTCCAATCTCAGGGCTTCCTTTCTTTATTCTAAGTGGGAGCAGACATGTTAATAGTGGCTCTGGGATTCATGTCATCCTGGTAATGAATCCCCATCTGTTTCCACATGGCTCTGATCTGGAAAAGGTTCCTGCTAGACCAACTCTTTGAAAGGCTTCTAATGTCTATCTGTCTATAAAGCATAGGGATGAAGAACAAAGAAAATCTTCCCAACTATCCACTTTTCTCTTCAACCAGTGAACACTTGGAAAGCCATCTGTTAGGTGACAGATTGCAGCCATGATGACAATCTTTTGCTATGTGGTGGTCTGAGCTGGCCAACTGTGCTATGTAGCCAGTGGTCTGCTTAATTGTACAGGGACTTCTTTCTTGTTTAATGTTTGCTATATAGTTAAGATTAAGTATTTTACATGTGTATACATATGTGTATGAGTACACATGTGTGTGTGTGCCAGTGAGTGTGCACATATGTATATGTTCATATAGAAGCCAGAGGACAAACCCAGAGGTCATCCTCAGGAACACCATTTATTACATTTGTTATCCATATCGCCCATACCCAGCACAGCAGCTGCACCTGAATCTATTGCTGTTTTCTCCAGTAACTGAGCTCTTCAGTTACTGCCCTGCTTCTCAGGAAGCTGCTTGGTGGATTTCCAGTCCCACAAGATAGGCCTCTTGTCACTGCCATCAAATGCACTTTTTAATTAAATCCCTATCATTCTATTTACCAATAAAAACCTGGGAGTCAGAGGTTGTGTTGAAAACCTGCTACCTCAGAGAGGTTGAGGAGCAATTAGCTGACCTTCCCTCTTTGCTGGCATTTCAGAAAGAGAGCATCTCTTCTACCAGTCCAAACCAAAAAGACCCCACTACACTCAAAGTCCCTCCCTACTACTTTCTGTGTGTCTCTCTATCTGTTTGCAGGACTCCCTCTGACTCTCTATGATTACTTTTTGTCAACTGGTTGCTGGCTCCACCTCTTGACTCAAAGTTGCTTTTATGTAACTAACAGCAAACTCAGGGTTCACAGTGTGATCATACATGCCAAAATAATCATTCACTTCCTTTGAGACATGTTCCCTCATTGGCCAAAAGCTCATCAGCTAGGCTAGACTGGCTGTCCAATGAGCGCCAACAATCCTTCTGTCTTTGCCTCCCCAGAACTAAAATTAAGACCACATGCTATCATGCCAGGCAATTTTACATAGGTTCTGGGGATCCTACTCAGGTCTTCATGGAGGAAGTGTAAGCACTTTACTGACTAAACTACCCCTGCAGTCACATGATGAAGTATTAAGTCTTAGTACAAAGGCTGTTGGAAGACTGGCTGGGCTGACACAGCCTGTAGTCTTAGCCCTGAAGAGGCTAATGCAGGAAGATTGTGAGTTCAAGGCCACATTGAGCTACACAGTAAAGACTGTGTCTCCAAGACACAAAACAAAGAAAAGAAAATGTGCTGGAGACTTAGGACATTAATGGATAGCATGTACATATTAGTCTTTCCTGACCACTCTAAATGAATCCTACAAAAGGGATAGAGTTGTTTTAAAAACAAAAATTTAGTTTTTATAGTCCCAATGCTTAAAGACTAAATCGAATTACCATCAGCTTCAGAGTTCAGCAAAGGTTGTAGTCATTCGCCTTCTCACTGCTCATGTGGGCTTTCCTCACTGGAAATGGTAAAGACGAAAATCTCTTTTGCTCCCTCCTTTGCTCTTCCTACAGCAGCACTAAAACCACCAAGGGAGTTCCACTCCCATGACTACTGGGAGCTTATTATTACCCCAAGGCCCCAGCACAAATGCTATCACACATGAATAACGAAAAGACTAAAAATCCAATCTATAGTATATAACTTGCCAACCTATAGATTTTTGTAACCCTTTGGTTCACATTTGTTTGGCTTCTAAACACTAAATGGAATCTTCACTGTGTCTATAAATGTCAAACATATTAAAACATGTTCCAGTTTAGATATGCGTTACATGGGCTTTGTGAACAAAGATCTAGATAAAGTGGGGTCAGACATTTTCCTACTGGCTGTGGTTCCAAAGCAAAGATCTCTGGGGCTCAATACTATAGACATTAGAAGCCCCTGAGAAGAGGAGTCTTTGGGTACTCTATGTTTTCAATACAGCCTGTGTAGTATCCTTAGGAGAAATCTTCCTGAAGATGGCACCCTTTCACTTCCAGGTTTGGGTTCACACTGTTCCCTCTCTTGAATACTCTTTGCTTTCCCCTCCTAGTGAAAGCTAATATACTCACACTTAGATCTCAGGTCTCTGTTTATATGTCTTATTTGTATCTCTTCTGTGTTCCCATCAGCCCTGTTCTATAACCATTGAAGCTGTTTTCATTATGGTTTTGTAGAGTTAAGCTAAGGATAGCATGAATTTCCTTATCCACAAACTGTACATGATCTCCCAAATCACATCTCCCTAACATTTGGAGGACCTGTAATTTTAAATTCTATTAGAAAATCTTTCGTAACTACCAGCTCCAGGATGTTATGAACCTTTGAAAATTCCAGTGTGCAATAGACAATGATCAGTTTCTTAATGCACATTCTCTCACAGAGAAAACTTGGCACTAAAATGATGCTTCCAAACATCTTTCCTTTGCCTTTGCGAGAAACCAACTATGTGTCTGCATGTAAGAATCAAGCATGAGCACTTTTGCTGTGACTCTAAGCTGGCACAGAATCTTGACTACATCCTTTCAAACACTATTACCCAAACACCAGCCTGACTGTTTACACACTTTGCTGATACTGATCACCTCTTTGCTGCATATGTTGATTTCCACCCCTCCTCCCAAGTTCAACTCCATCCTATAAACCTGGAAAACAGTATTGTATTTGTAAGTTGTGATATCTTACAAGGACATTACTTTTATAACACTTTTCATTAATCTACCCTAGCAATGACTAGGGCATTTTGGAAATAATTGAATTTTCATATCCAAAAGACATTTGTTATGATATGTTAATGGTAATAAAACAGAGGAAACACTTAGAAGAATGGAACTAAATGCCAAGACAAATACTGTACGTTGGTAATAGTCTCACAAAATAGCTGAAATGCCTGCTGTGTGAAGATACTCATATTTTTCTATTATTATACATTCTTCATAATGTCGGACAAAACTAGGACAATGTAGGATGCCATACTTTGGCCAAAACTGAATTTTGTATACTATTTTTTAGTGTTGATGCATGGTTTGTTTGTTTATATTCTCCACGTCAGATGTCAAAGTGATTTTTTGACAGACAACTGAGTCTCTCAAAAGCAAATAGATATGTTAAGGAATTAGCATGGGGTTTATGGTCAATATTTTAAAATAACGATGAGTTTCCAAGGGAAAAGTAAACTATAACAATTCATTCTTACTGATCATGTATGAACTTTAAACACACACACACACACCCTAATTGGAAAGAGAATGTAGCCACATCCTTCACTGCTTAACGTCTTCAAGATAAAAACATGTTACTGATACCTTGAAGAGGAACAGAAAGCTAGAAGTCCAACCAGACTTTCTTTTGTCACTTGTGTGTGTGTGTGTGTGTGTGTGTGTGTGTGTGTGTGTGTGTGTGTGGTACTGGGGTTGAATATGCAGGGCAAGTCTTCTGCCTCTGTTATAGCTGTCATAATTACTCAGTGGGAGGCAGTAGTCCAAATTAATACTTTGTTCAATTAAATCTCTGCATTTAGTTTAATGTGGGAATGATTTTTGATTCAAGATGAGGAATTTTATTCTTAAGGAAGTAGCTATTGATGTAATAGATCCATAGATTTTAATAGTAGAGCATTATAATTGTTATATACATCTCCAAACCTAAATGTCTATATGTCTTATAACTTTTGATAAAAAGAACCATACTCTGAAGCCTCAAGAAACTAGATTTTGGTAATACTTCTTAAGTTGAAATTTTCTCATATTATCAGGAAAGCAAAAGTTTGGCCTTAATTTATTTAATAGTATATTTGGTAAAAATTTATTCCCCCTGAACATCATGAAGATCTAAGAAGCTTTCCAAGGCCAGTTTGTATTTAAAAAATATGAAGTTCATAATTGATAAATTAGTCTTAAAACATGTAATAGTTGACAATTCCCCCATTCATTTGTACTTAACTCTTTCTATTTAATGTATATAATATGAGCTCATAGTCTTAAAGATTTTTTATGTATATAGGTGTTTTTCCTGCATGCATATTTATACATCATATGTGAGCGGTGCTCTTGGAGGCCAGAAAAGGACATTGGAACCCCTTAGAAATGGAGCTACATGTAATTGTTAGCTGCCATGCCATGTAGATGTTGGAAATTAAACTCAGGACCTCTGCAGGAATAGCAAGTACTTTTCATTGCTCAGCTACCTTTCTAGCCATTTACTGTTTTGTTTGTTCTAAGATGCATTCACAGGGTCAGCAAGAATAGCTCAGTAGGTAAAAGTGTTTCCTGCCAAGCCTGATGACATGAGGTCAATTCCCAGGACTCAATATGATGTGAAGAGAGAAGCAACTCCCTCAAGTTGTTCGCCGATCTCTACACGTGTGTCATGGCACTCATGCATCCTCAAAATAAATAAATGTATTTTCAATTAAAAAATAAGATTCATTAAATAAAAATCCATCAATGGGCTAGAAAGATGGATCAGTGGTTAAGAGCACTTGCTGTTCTTCTACAGGACCCCAATTTTTCTTCCCAGTACTCATATTAGGTGGCTCACAACCATCTGTAACTCTAGCTCCAAGGGATCCAACATACTCTTCTAGTCTCCACAGGCACCTACACACACGTGACATACACACATAGACAAACACAGGGACACATGCACAACACATTAATTTTTAAAACTAATTTTTTGTTGGTTTTTTTTTTTTTTTCGAGACAGGGTTTCTCTGTGTAGCTTTGCACCTTTCCTGGATCTCACTCTGTATCCCAGGCTGGCCTCGAAATCGCAGAGATCTGCCTGCCTCTGCCTCCTGAGTGCTAAGATCAAAGGCGTATGAATTATTTTTACAATCTAATATCAAATATTTTAATCAGTATTTATTTGATCTAGAAACTGATTAAATGCCTTCCATAAACAACCTAAGCATACTTGCTTGGTTTTCCTATTGATGAAAAACTAGACATTTCTGATTAACGTTTATTCAGGAAAAAAAAAGAAAGAACGATATAATCTGTTTTCAGATGATCTTAGGGTGACTCTAAAAGCAGCCTGTGCCTACACAGTCCCAAGCCCCAGAAATACGATATGCTTTTCCAACCTAAGCATTTATCATTCACTTACAAGAGAGCTCAGTATTTAAAAACATATAAATACAATGGCAAAGCACTGAACAGACAGTTATGATAAAATGCATTTGATTAAGACTAAATAGAGCAAGTGCACAGTTCTAGTGAATAACACAGTGCCAGATAGTGTTGGACACAAAACAAACACAGTGTCACAGGCAATCTGCCTGAGCATTACTCAGCCATATTACTTTCCTTATTACCAGGTTTAAGAATGCATATTATGTTTCAGCAGCATTTTCATTATTTCAACACGCAACACCAGTGATCTTTGGAATGGGCCACCTATTTCCTAAAAGGACTACTATGGCACAGTGGGAAAATATAGGGAGCCAGGCACTGTCTCTGAGTGGCAAGGGCTCCCATTATGACTGCTGGTTGAGAACTGACTTTGTGTTTTTCTTTCCTTTACAAAGGACTAACCCAGAAACGGTAAACATCTCCAAGACTCTTTCCTTAGAAATTTAGTTGAGAGGAAGAAAATAAGTTTTTTTGTTTATCTAAGTCTTACCTCTTCCTGAGCATTTTTGTTTGCAATCTGATTTTACTTTTCAAGGTTTTTAATCTGCCCATCTGGCATTGATTTCTGTCTTAGTTTCGATTCCCTCATTGTAGGATTTGGAACAAAGATCTAGGTGCAGCTGGGACTCGGAGCACACCAGGGAGACAATGACACAGGGAAGGAAAATAAAGCAAAGCCGGGTGTGTAGCAAGAGTGGACATCTTTGCTAGTGCTAATGTTATAAACAAGTGCAGCTGGATCATACTAGGTATCGCTGAGGCATGTTGTAGTGGGGTACAGAAGAAGAATTGGCAATTCTATGGTTCATTTCCAGACTCTTGTACTAGCTCTTACAGAGGCCAGTCACAGAAAAACTGAGGTCAGGAAACTATACCTGATGATGAAGAAGCTGGCTTCTAATATGATAATTTCAAGGTCTAAAGGTTATGGGTAAGGAACAAAACACATCTCCAAAGAACCCTTATCTACCCTTTCATAGGCTTTGCATTCTTTTCTTCCCATGACATTTTGCCTGCAAACTTCTCTTTATCTGCTGTTTCCTCTCATGCGCAGACTTTCTCTGTGGTCCTGATATTGCCCTGGATTTTTGACTTTCCAAAATCCCAATGGTTTCCTGAAATTTTCTCATAAAAATTTAGCAGCTCTTTCAGCCATATCCACACATATAATCTGTTTGTCTTCTTTTGCTAGGGAGGACTTAATTCTTAAAACTATAGCTATCAGCCGGGCAGTGGTGGCGCACACCTTTAATCCCAGCACTCGGGAGGCAGAGCCAGGCGGATCTCTGTGAGTTCGAGGCCAGCCTGGGCTACCAAGTGAGCTCCAGGAAAGGTGCAAAGCTACACAGAGAAACCCTGTCTCAAAAAACAAACAAAAAACAAAAAAAACTATAGCTATCAGTAAATGTGTGTGAGCCAGTGATGTAGACCATAAATAGGCCCATTATGAGCAATTAGATTTGCAATGGACCTTTGCTTTGAGTAAGAAGTAACAGAGGGAGGTGATGAGAAAGGGATCTGTGCAAACATTTCCTTGTGATGGGTTGGATTCTTAAGTACTTTTTAGAAATGATCAATGATCATCATTTTGGGGAAAGGTAACTCATCAAACAAAAGCACCAAGGGCTCAAGGGGTAATTTCTATCCATGTGTAGTGGAAATAAGTCCATTAGCATTCTTAACCAATTCTATCAGCCATCACTATATAATAATTCATTTCTGATATTAAACAATGATTATAGAGTCATTACTTTGAACTCAACTCTGCCGTAGGCCTCCTTGTATCAAATCAAACCACAGTCTCTTGTGCTAAGGGCCATGTCATCAGAGCAAATGTTCAAATGGACCAGTTTGTAAAATAAAGCCATATCAAGAAAGTAATTTTTAAACAACTAATTCATATTTTTTGTTCCCAATTTTTGCTGTCATTCAGTCCTTTTCTTTTTATAAGGCCAAGCTCTTCTGCTGAAACCTTCAAAGACTCAACCCACCTAATAGAATGATGCTGCCCCTGAGAAAAGACACAAGTAAAAGGCCAGTGATTGTGATGATATTGTGTTCCCCAAAATATTGTGCACCCTAATAAACTTGTCTGTGGTCAGAGAACAGAACAGCCACTAGATTTAGAGGCCAGAAAATGGTGGCACACACGCCTTTAATCCTATCACTTGGGAGGCAGAGATCCATCCTGATCTCTGTGAGTTTAAAGCCACACTGGAAACAGTCAGGCATGGTGACTCACGCCTTTAATCCCAGGAAGTGATGGCAGAGAGCAAAAGGGTATATAAGGCATGAGGACCAGGAACTAGCCTGGATAAGCTGGTTAAGCTTTTTGAGCAGCAGTTCAGCTGAGATCCATTTGGATGAGGACTCAAAGGCTTCCAGTTTGAGGAAACAGAATCAGCTGAGGAATTGGCGAGGTGAGGTGGCTTGTTCTGCTTCTCTGATCTTCCAGCATTCACCCCAATACCTGGCTTCAGGTTTGTTCTTATTAATAAGACCATTTAAGATTCATGCTACAAGTGATCTTTAAGTTCATGGTCATTTTGTCTTTTGAAACTATTCTTCATACACAGGCAACACTGCCTACTTAAACATCCATCCTACGTAAAGTCAACATTAATCTTAGGGAATCTGTAAGTTCACTCTCCAAATTCTCCTTATCTCATCTGATCAGATTCTCTGTGATTTTTTTTTATGCTAAAACCTCCATGCCCTATTTCAACTATTACTCTGCTCTCAACTTTTCTAGTGCAAGCCTAGCATAGGCAGTGGCCCCAGATAATTCTTATGAGTATTTACTTTCTTAACTTGTTGCTGCTCATGTCAAAAACAAATAAAACAAAACAAAAAACCTCCAACATCCCCAAGTGAAGAAGAACCTCCCAGTACTTTTAATATCTTCTTGTGTTTGTGAAATTTAGCACCAAGTTTCTCTTACAGAAGCTCTGGACACTTTCCTAAATTTACCAATGCTGGGGAAAAACTGAGAACTTGTCATAGTAAATATTAGAATAAAAGAAGTTAGTGATGGCTCAAAAACAGAGGAGTCTTAAAGGGTGGGGAGGCAGGGTATAAAGGAACTGAGACAAGGTCCTACATAATACAGGAGGGAGGCCAAAAGAAATCTCTTTGCTATGGGTCATCAGCATAAAGTGAAATATTCTCTTTATTGGAGATTACAGATTATTACAATAATTAAAATTAGACAGAAAAAAGTGGCGTGCTGAGTTTCTAGTATGAGCTATACCAATGCCAAATCTCAGCCTTCCCTGGATTTTCCTGCCAGAACTTGGAACAACCAGTGCTGAGTTTTCTTAATTATACTTGGCAAGGCTATCATCAATTGCTCATTTTCCACTTAAAAACCTTTCTTCTACTAAATAGGAATAAAGATATTCTTTCACCCATCCCTCTAGCTAAAACCTCTGAATGATACTTAATTAATGGTTTATAGCAGCAATAAGAGATAATGTGAGCAAATTTCACAAGAACCAGTAGATTACACCTCGTGTTTCTAGTTGGGACCACTATAAGTCAATACTCTCAATAGAATGACAGAACTCCTCAAGGCACAGCATCCTGCTCTGCTAATAGACAATCAGCTCACTCAACCAAATTACAACTATCATGCCCATTAATGTTTGTGCCAGTAACTGTTGTTTAGTGGAAAGAGGACAGGAAACAAAACCAAATCTTGACTATTTCAAGAGTATGAACACTCCTGCTTGGGATACAGAATGAGTTAGAGGCAAGACTCAACAACTTACCTCAAAATAAAATCTACAATAAGCACTAGAGATGTAGCTCAATGGTGGAACACTCATTCACAAGGTACAGGGCTCAGCCTTGAGTACCCCCCCAAAAAAATGAGAATTTTCACCTGTTTAGGAGAAAGAGAGTTACTCTCTGAAGCCTAGGCTGGCCTGGAACTCAGATTCCTCTTAATATAGCCTCCTGAATTTGAAAATTAATATACTTATGTCACCATGCCCAGATGAAGCCATAATTTTAACTCACATAAGTAGAACCTGAACACTCACTGTGAAGAAAACACACATTAACAACAAGTATGCGTGAGGAGTAATAGCCAAGGCTTTCTTGAATTTTTCCCTCCCTAATGCCCATCTTCCCAAGATGTTTCAGAACTGATAATTTGTCAGGATCCCTTCCAAACTTGGGCTACCCATGTAATCAGGTCCAACCCTCCAAAGTTCTCAAGTTATTATATTACAAAAATTGTGATGGCATTGTAAAATCAAGATTTTTAATTATTATTTTTAAGCATATTCATGTTTTCCTTGCATATATGTCTGTGCACATGTGTGCCTGGTGCTCATGAAGGACAGAAAGGGAAATCAGATGCCTTGGAGCTGAATTACAGACAATTGTGAGCAGCCATGAGGGTGCTGGCAATCAAACCTCGGTCTTCCGGAACAGCAACACTGAGCCGTCTCTCTAGCTCCAAATCAAAGATTTTTAATGAAAACAAAATACTCTTTCTGCTACAACTGCACCCAGAGCTAGAACATCAACACAAGTAAGTGCACTTTCTTCTCCATGTCATCTTGCATTCTCTCTCTTTTCAAGGACTCGTGAATACAGATATAATTTACTACGGCTACATTTTTATAACTGTTAAATAATATACTTACATTTCATGATAGCAACATGTCTATAAAATAACACAACAACTGTGTATGTTGAGGTTGGCATATACATATTTTAATTTCACATTATAAATGATATTAATCTATATGTTTTAAATGCATATGATATCAAGTCAGCAGACACAGTTCTAAACTGTTACTTGACAAAGATTTTTCATAATCTATATGTACTCTAGTATGCTATGCTATGATGCAATATTTTCTTAATGAAATGTTTTCAGTTTATTCCAGGTGAGATTGACTTCATATGAAGATCAAAATAAACTCCTTGCAGTTTGATTCTTCTATAGTGTGGTCATTTTCTTAGAGAAAATTCTTGAATGTGCTAACGGGTACTTGTAGTGGGTAGCTGTTCCAGCTTTGACGTGGAAGTACTACCCCCAGTGAGGTTTCCTGTCACACTTACCTACAACTGGCCCCTGAGGCAGGGTCGAGATGGTAGCCCTTAAGACCCAAGATCTGGATGTGCCAGCTCTCTCGGTTTCTGATGATCCTGGACACTGGATGGTAGACTGAGCGGAGTTCTCCAGAGAACTCAGCTAGACTGCATCTCACCTATCTCAGATTCTGTAACCAACTCCTTTATTAGCTGTAAGTTACCCCACAAAATAAACCTTTTTTAGCTACATGGGGTTGCCTTAATAAATCCTCCAATATGCACTTTCATTGTTTACTTCCACTATGTATTTTGTGATTAAGCTGCAAAGTTTTTAAACAATTCATATGACTTCAAAATTGAATTGCCAATTATGATTTCTTTGTATTTTTACCTATTCCTGGGACAATTTGATACTTTTATTTTTCTCATCAATCTTCAGTTTGATGTTTCTTTGTGTGTGCTTCCCATTTTAAAATTAGTCTTCTATGTATTACTTAGACAATATTATATGCTCAAAATCAGCAAGGCAAAGCTATTCTGTTTTCTCAGTAGTCTTAGCTTA
The DNA here is from genome assembly GCA_902168325.1 of Peromyscus nudipes. Lineage (NCBI taxonomy): Eukaryota > Metazoa > Chordata > Mammalia > Rodentia > Cricetidae > Peromyscus > Peromyscus nudipes. The sequence goes on along the minus strand of CABHPH010141817.1, from coordinate 15,343 downwards.
AAGTCTGTTCATGGATTAGATCCAGTACATTTACATTCTGCTATGTGCCACTTCTAAAATTCATGTTGAAACTCAGCCTCACCTAAGTGATATTATGGTGTTGGGCCTTAGGGAAGAGATTAAATAACAATGCCTGTGCCCCCAGAAAGATGTTAGTACTTCATAAAAGATGGAAGGAAACCAGCTGAGGGAAAGTTTACCTTTTGTCCCTTTTGCTTTGTGAGGACACAGTGTGCCACCCCGCCATGAGGTCACAGAAGAAGAAAATAATGGCTCCCCTCCACACACAAAGACTGCAGTCACCTTAGTCTCATCTGAGTTCTTAGTTCTGTCCAGGAGATAGAACTATGAAAAGGGAATTTCTTTTGACCATCTGTGCTGTGGTGTTTTGATACTGCAGATGAACTAACAACTTCTCAATATGGAAATTCAAACAAAACAAAAAACCAAAACGACAAAAATGCCAAATGAAAGCAAAACAACAATAACAAAAGCATAGAAAAAACCATAAAGTCCATTTTCTGTTGGTCAACTATCCTGGAACGTGGTTGATAGTCCTAGTGTCCATTGGAGAAAGCTTATTTACCCTCTCCCATCAGGCATCAATTGTAAATAGCTTCTAGGTTAGGAATGGACCTTTGTGTCTACTACCTGTTTTCATTATGGAATTTTGCCTGTCTTAGATTTGTGCAGGTCTGGTATATGATGTCATATATCTGTAAGATCATCTGTGCATTAGTCCTGTTGTCTCTGGAAGATGCTGCTTTCTCAGAGGCATCCACTACCACTGGCTCTTACAAACTTTCGGATTCCTCTTCTGTATATCTTCTGAGACTTGAGGAAAGAGGTTTGATAAAGACTTTCTATTTAGTGTTACTTCTCCAAGATATCCCTCTATATATACATTGTCCAGGTGTGAGACCCCGTGTTAATGATCATCTATTGCAAGAAGAAGCTTCTCTGAGAAAGGCTGGATGACACACTGATCTACAGAGATAGTGGTATGTCATTGGGAATCTTTTATTGTTATGCTCATTTAGCAGAATAGTAGGACATTTTTTCCTAGTATCCACAACCTATCTAGACTCAGATTCTTGTCCTTATGAACAATGTTAGGTATGGGTTCCATCTCATATAGTGGGTCTTAAATATAAGCAAAACCAAAACAAGACAAAGAAAAACACTTATTGGTTACTCCAATAACATTTGTACCAACAATGTACCAGCATATCATGTGGGAAGGTCACTGTTGTAGGTTTCAGAGTTCATAGCTTGGTGATATTGATGATCTCTTTTCTCCTCTACTAGTATGTATAGTACCTCTCAACATCATGAATGCTAGCCAGTAGGGGTGAAGCTTCTGGATGAGAACCAGCTTAGTTTTTTTCACATTTGATGACATAATTAAATGGTAACATCAGTAATAGGACCTTACTGTCAAGTTGAAGAGGGCAACCAATAGCATTGGCAGTAGCCTGTGATGTTGGGGCTGGGGAACATGGAACCCCCTTGGTTAATGATTCAACAAGATATAACCCATTCCTGGTACTGGGGAGTATGCTTTGTTGTATATTATGCTTAATCAGGGGCATTGATCCCATTATTTGTTAACTATATTTATATTTCTTTTGTATGTGTACATATTTTAGAAAACTTCTAGAGTAGTAAGTTTCTATATCATCTTTAATGTTAGAAATTTTTCAGTTTTATTGACATTCAAGGTCAGGAGAAGAAAATCCCTAGAAAGAAACAGAACTATGCCGCTTGTTTTAAAGGTCCTGATATGAACTATATATCATCAAAATAGTATGTTCTCTAATCTTATCAATAGATTATGAATCAGACCTAAATTATTAACCAAATATTATAATGAAATTTAGGCTAATCATGAGTGATAAGCAAGTTGCCCCAAAGTATGCAATCAGTCTACAGAATACCAGGAAGTGAAACGAGTGTTCCTGTATTCTGATGTCATGCCTCCATGTCTACTACTATAAGATGCTGCATTTTCCTTTGGTAAATTAAAGACTCATAGAAGAAAAACAAATTTTAGTGAAGATCCTAGAATTTAGGCAAGGTATGAATTAATATAGGATGTCTGGATCAGCACCTATCCAAGTAAATTGGACCTAAATAGAAATCTGAGTACTACATTTCTACTCTCTAGATTTATGGCTCTGACAATGAATCATGGAACAGGGTAACCAGAGATTTTGGTCCTTTAATAAAGGACCTATAGTAATAATGTTTTTTTATTATAAAGAGAGACAAGAAGGAATTTTATTACAAACAAAACTCTTCAGAAAACACAAAGATTAAAAAAAGAAATAAATCCTGCATTATTACAATACTTAGAAAACAATACAAGTTACACTTTTTATGTTCTATAGGAGAGTACTTTGTAGAAATCTTAGGACATTTACCATATTCTGCCTTGCAGTTTAATAGCTTGATACTTGTTTTATTCTCTGTCTCTTGAACCAGTATCCCCCCAATGTTAACAAACATCTGAATCATCCAGAGGACTTGTTAAGACTTGCATTACTATGTCCCTGCCTCCCTGAAGCCTTCAACCCACCAAACACCGAGTTTCCAACTCAATATACATTAAGAATATACTCAAATTTCATCAGTGTTGATACCGATTGTCTGAGGGCCAGATGTTGCAAATCGTATATCTCTTAAAGGAAAATCACCTTTGTAGGTGTGTGCCATTCACTTCTGAATCATCAGGACACATATAAGGGTATTGGAAAAGGAATATGCCATTCACCTATTTCAACTTTAAGAGTAAATACAGGATATTTGAGAGATGAGTCAGTGTTTAATAGCACTTGCTGCTCTTGCAGAGGACCTAGGTTTGGTTCCCAGGACCCACACACTGCCTCACATCCATCCCTAAATTTAGTCCTAGGGGATCTGACAGCCTCCTTTTACCTTCATAAACATCAGATGCTTGGCTGTGGATCTCTGCATCTGTTCTCATCAGCTACTGGATGAAGGCTCTATGATGGCAGGATATTCACCAGTCTGATTACCAGGGTAGCCCAGCTCAGGCACCCTCTCCACTATTGCTAGTAGCTGTGAAGTCTGCATGGGACTGAACTAGGCCCTCTCTATAAGAGAAACAGTTGTGTAGCTTGGTTCTTCAGCTTGTCCTGTTTTTTTTTTGTTTGTTTGTTTGTTTTGTTTTGTTTTGTCTTAAATTTAAAAAAACTTATAACTAATACAAGAAAAATTACATCCAGTAAGTATATACAATATACACAGTCAAGATTACATTAACGATGTCTAGTCCATTAACATTTGACAGATTCAGGCAGGAAACCCCATTAATATATTAACAATGTCCAATCCAGTAATATTTGACAAATTCAGACAAAAATTTGTCATTACTTATCCTATTTAAAACAAGTAGTTCCTTTTTAAAAGTAGATTCAAAAATTGACCTTTTTATCTTACCATATTCATATTTTCTTAAAAGTTTCAATAATCCACCTTTTGTCAATTTTATATCTTTCCCTTTTTCTTTTCAGTGTAGATTCAGTGATCTACCTATTTATCCTATTATTTCTTTATCTTTTTTCCCAGAGTAGATTCGATGATCTATCTCATATCTATATTCTCTTTTTCTTTTTGCTTTCTAGGGGTGAAGATATCTTCAGGGAATCTTAAAAAGAAAATTTTGGGGTTAATTGTCAAGTCCTGTATCACTTGTCCAGTCTCTGCATAATAGGAAATTTCAGGGCTTGTCACAAGTCCTTGTTCAAGTAGTCTGTCAGGCTGGATCATCTCAGCTAGTCATCTTGAAATTGTCCTGAGTAGTTTGTAGTCCAAAGCCGATCAATCAGCTTTATGGCTTTACCATAGTCCATGTGGAATCATCATTGTGGGATCCTGTCATCCTTTTGAAGATTCCAAAGTCGCTGTTAGGCATGGTCATGGTTCCCTGCAGACTTTTTTTTTTTTTTTTTTTTTTTTTGCCTCCTCTATGGTTTGGTGTAATCACAGTCTGATAAATGTCTGTCTCTCGGGACCATGAACATTTTTCCCTAAAAGAGAAAATCTTCACAGCAATTTCTCCCAACCATTTGTCTTGCCAAACTTTTCCAAACTGACCTTTGTCGATGCTTTCTTGTAACATGATGGTCCTGGCAATTCTTCTCTGAACAAGCAGTAGTAAACTCTTCATCCCAGGTAGCAGCATCATTGAAGTCCAACAAGATAAGAAGCCAGCAACTCGGAGTAGCAGCCACTTCCTCCAAGGTTGTACCGCTGTTTGTGGCTCGGTCCAGCCGAAGCTTCTCCTGAGCAAGCCTCATAGGCCAGCCTCAAACTCGGGATCCTCCTGCTTCTGCCTCCTTCAGTAAATCCTACCATGTGCCACCACAACCGGCCGAGTGTAGCTTGGGCCTGAGCTGGGGCCCACAAGCAGCTTTTTTATGAATTTGTACCATGAACGTTGGGCACCAGATGTAGCATGAATCTTAAAGAGTCTTATTAATAAAATCAAACCCAAAGCCAGTTATTGGGGTGAAATGATGGAAGATCAGAGAACCAGAACAAGCCACAGCTCTCTCACCTCACCAGTTCCTCAGCTGATCTTGTTTCCTCTGACTGGAGGCCTCTGAGTCCTCATCCAGAATGGGTCTCAGCTGAATTGCTGCTCAAAAGCCAAATGCTTAACCAGGTCAAATGCTTCCAGTTCCTGGTCCTCACACCTTATATATCTTTCTGCCTTCTATCACCACTCCCTGGGATTAAAAGCTCACTTCCTGGGATTAAAGGCTTGTGTCACCATGCCTGGCCATTTCCAATGTGGCCTTGAACTCACAGAGATCCAGAGGGATTTCTCCCTCTGGAGTGCTAGGATTAAAGGTGTGAGTGCCACCATTTTCTAGCCTTTGTATTTAGTGGCTGTTTGTTCTCTGACCCCAGATAAATTTATTAGGGTGCACAATATTTTGGGGAATACAATACCACCACAAGTCCTGATATGGCTACACTGATTGCAAGGCTAAGACAGAAAGCCAAGAGTGGCCCTGGGAAACGTGTGTTGCTGCTTCAGATTTCCACTTGAATTCACTGGTCATCATGCCTGTTTGTAGTTTATGTTAGAGGAAGCTATGCTGAAGGTGACTGCAACATTTTTTATATGGTATCACCATAAGTCATGTGGCAAAGGATGGTGCTGTGTATTCCGTGCCATAGTGTGGATGTGGGTTGAGTGTTTCACCGAAGAGTTAACATGCTATGAGGAAGGCTTGGTCTCTCCTGAGGCTAAGCTGAAGCCTACATATACTCCATGTTGAGCATGTCTGTGTAAATGGGACTGGTTACTTGTCTTTCTCTAATGCTGTAACTTCTTGGACTCTTAGTTGGCCAACTCCTTCCACAGTCTTACAAGACTTCCCTCTGACTAACATATTAGTCCAACAACACTCAGTAGGTTTGCTTCCTTTATGCAACCTTAGTTACACCTAGGGGTTTCAGAGTGAAGCAGTCTTAGATGTTTTCAAGAGCAGATTTCTAGCAGAGAGAAGGGATCTATACATACGGGAAATCTGGTGGGTGAAGTGAGATCCAGAAGGCACTTATTGAGGACAGTTGGGTCACAAACATGAGAGCTGCTAAGTTCTTTCTCTGTATGTTTTATTCTTGGTTTCTATCTGTTTCTATTCACTTTCACTGAGGTTTCCAGAATCATATGACCATTCAAATCAATGCAGAGAAAACCTGCTCAGGTAGAAGTGCTCTCTAAAAACAAAATTCTCCAAGTCTTTCTGTAACTAGAGTTTTGCCACTACATAGCCTGGGGATCTCTATGAGAGTGGCTTTAACAGATGGTCTCAGGAATCTCTAGTCTTAAGATCATGATGGCTAAGATCTTCACTAATTTCTTATTTTATTCAATTGTATATTTTTGGTTTTTTGAGATAGTAATATAATTATATCATGTCCCCACTTCCCTTTTTTCCCTTCAACTTCTCGCTTTATTAAATTAATGGCCTCTTTTTAGTTGTTTTTTTAAACATGTGTTTATGTGTGTGTGCATATTCCCTAAACATATAAATATGTATTTCTAAATATATAAACACATATTCCTAAATGTATAGATACAACTTGCCCAGCCCTTACAATATTAGTTGTATATATATATATATACATATATGTGTGTGTGTGTGTGTGTGTGTGTGTTTTCAGAGCTGACTATTTACTATTACATAACCAATTGGTATGCCCTTCTCTGAGGAAGATTATTTCTTAAACTGTCAACATTCCTTAGTTGCTTACAATTCTCTGACTAGGGTTGAGGTCTTGTGAGTTCATGTTAGCATGTCTATTGGTATCATACTTGTTCTGGTCATGTCTAAGCAGCTATATGTTAATAAGACTTGATGGGTAGAGCTTCCCTGACATTTCTAAGAGACAATCTCACAATAAACTTCCTGTTCTTCTGGCTCTCACAATCTTTTCATCTCCTCTCCCAGAATGATCTCTGAGTGTTAGTTATAAGAGCTGTATTATAGATGTATCAATTGAAACAGGGCTCCATATTTCTGTATTTTGATTAGCTGTAGTTTTCTGTAATGGTCTGTCTGTTCCAAAAAGATGTTTCCTTGATGACAGATGAGAACTAAACCAGCATAATTCCTAACTACATTCTATATATTTATTTTTACTAATTGCTAATAGCAGTCTGATGGCTATTAGCCTAAGATTAGTAAATTTCCTCATGGTACTATGCCAAGCCTGTCCATCCTCCTTGAAAGTTAACTATACTTCCATTATATATCTCAGAAGGAGTCCTCTGGGGTTCCTTTTCCATATAATGGATCTTCAGAATACTGGATAGCTATTTCTCCATTCCTTTTTTCTCTTTATTTGGGAATAATGATAATGAGTTCTTCCAAAAGTATTTGTGTTTATCTGCATGTACTGGAGAGAAACACACACACACACACACACACACACACACACACACTGGAGATACAGGCACAGAGAGTACTACTGTTATAACCCCAGAAATCATGGCCAGTTATACTAAGAAGAAACTTTGATGAAAAGCAAATGTTTATTAAACCCTGTTCAGAGGCCTAGTCCTTAAACTCTTTGGTATTTGCCAAAAGTCCTTACTGTCCTGTTAAGAGGCCTTCATATTTCATGTGATCCTTGTTCATGAGCTTTGTCAGAAACTCACACACAAAAAAAAATCTACTGGGAGAATTAGGAGATATTTTGAAAATATTTTTAGTTAATCATGTTTTTAATAAGACACTTCAAAGTTCTGAGGTTTTGTGTGAGCTACACTTAATCCCAAGAAATGTATACAACAATGTAGGGTAGATACAACTTCAGGATTAGGCCACGGTTAGATGGAACATCAATAAAAAAATAATTTTACATCTTCAGTTAATAGTCTTAGGACCATAAAAGCTTACTTTTACCCTTTGGCACTTAGATATTTCTTTTTAGTCACTCACATAAAAAATAATTTCTTTTCTAAAATAATGCCCTATTATGGAGAATTCTCAATGAGATGATATGAAAAGAAAAGAAATGTCAAAATTATGAATAAAGTATTGTTATTTAAAATAGAAAATACTAGAAAAGAACAGTTAAAAAGTTTTATACTTTGCTAACTTGTCTAGTAAATCAAAATCTAATTCCCAAACCAATCTTTGTAATTGAAATAATCAATAAAGAAATAACAGCTCCCATCTTGCAAAGCATTTGGTGTGATTTTCAAAATAACTCTATTTTTAGTGTGGTTCATAAAACCTCCTACAGTGTGACATTGTGATAAGAAATATTTCAATGAATCAAGTATTTCCATGTGGCATCTAGGATAGGAAAATAATAAGCTACTGTGTTAGAATACTTACCAATGCCTCGTCCCTCCTACAATATCTCATATTCCATGATTGTCCAAGCCAAGAGACCCACCAAATTGACATGCCATCAATGAACTTCCAAAAACATTAATCTGAGTATATGAAGATTTCTCTATCATGTCTCACAAATGGTTTCCAATGGCTTTCCTTTGTTGAGGGGAGGTGAAGGTACATAGCTTGATCACAAATCAATACCCAAATCTTCCCAAATAATTCCAATTTATGGAAAGACCATGACCTCCCTGACAAATGATGAGGAATCGAAGCAGAAACCCTCCCATTTTGGATGGAGTGTGCTTAATTCTCACAATAAGGAGAGAAATCTGGAATGAGGCCCAATAACCAGGGATGAAGCCTGACTGCTGCCAGAGGACAGGATGTACACATGGAACTGTGGCACCCATCCAAGACATCTTCAGATAGGACAGCCATTTCTGTACATTCCAGAACCATCGGCTTACCAAGCAGTAATTGCATCCATGAAGGCCACAGATTGTAAAACAACATACATCCTATCCAAGACAGAAACGGCTTGAGGTATCAATAATTTGCATAATACTAAACAGAATGAGAATTATATATATTATATATATATTTTTCAGTTCCCCAGAGGACAAACACACAGTATTTTGAATATGCTATCTTGAAACATAAAGAGGAATCATGTATATGGCAAATGATATTGTTTGCTTGCTTTAAAGCAAAGATTCTTTTCACACTTATTCTGTGTACAGCATCCCAGTCACATCTGAGAAGTAGTCCTCTCCCATGTGAATTGCATGACCCAGTGGGTGTAGCATGAATCTTAAAAGTCTTAACGAGTTCTTATTAATAAAATCAAACCTCAGCCAGGTATTGGGGTGAACACTGGAAGGTTAGAGAGACAGAATAAGCCACAGCTATCTCACCTCACTGAATCCTCAGCTGGTCTTGTTTCCTCAGACTGGATGCCCCGAGCCCTCATCCAGAATGGGTCTCAGCTGAACTGCTGCTAGAAGCCTGAAAGCTTAACCAGCCACATGCTTCTCCAGGCCAAAGACTTCTCCAGGCCAAAGGCCTCTAGTTTCTGGTCCTCACGCCTTATATACCTTTCTGCTTTCTACCACCACTCCCTGGGATTAAAGGTGTGGCTTTCTGGGATTAAAGGTGTGTATCACCGTGCCTGGCCGTTTCCAATGTGGCCTTGAACTCACAGAGATCCAGAGGGATTTCTGTCTCTGGAATGCTAGGATTAAAGGTGTGTGCTACCACTGCCTAACCTCTGTTTAATATTGTGGCTGTCCTGTTCTCTGACCCCAGATAAGTTTATTAGCATACACAATATTTTGGGGAACACAATACCACCACAAGTGGGAATTATAGTTACCCCATTCCACAGCTTCAGAGATAGGTATGGACCCAGGCCTCTGCAATTAATTGGTGACTTAAGTAGGGGCTCATTCTTAAATAGCCATTTGATCTAGGGCTACCAGATGCAGTTCTGAGATTTTTACTGGAACTAGTGAGAAGACAAGTTTTAGGTACTAGCCACTGTGAGAGGCTGTTAATCCAGGGCAGAGGTTGGCAAACATTCCTATAACAGACCAGCTAATAAAACTTTCAGCTTTAGAATCTATCAAGACCTCTGTGAAAATGATTCCACTCAGCTGGCATAATGAAACAAAGAACCAAACAGTTGCAGACAATTTATGTTAGTGGGCATGGCTGAGTACCAATAACACTTTATTTATGGATGATGGAAATTTCATTTCACATTACTTTTCTACTCCACAAAATTTTATTTTAAAAAAATCCAGTCATTTGGGGTTGGAGAAATGACTCATTGCTTAATGCTTAGAAGCTTGTAATGCTCTTACAGAAGATCAGAATTAGGTCCCTAGAACCCATGTTGGTTAGTTCACAACTGCCTATAAGGCCAGTTCCAAATGATCCATCATCTTCTTCTGGCCTCCACAGCTACCTGAACTCACATGCATAGCATATATCCTCATACATACATACATGTGCATAATTGAAATACAAAATCTTAAAAAAATAACAACAACAACAAAAAAAGCCCAAAACCTCCAGCCACTTAAAACTGTGAAAGGCATTCAGCTAGAACCTGGATCTGGCTAGTGTGTCAGCTCTAGCTCTAAGAACAGGAGCAAATATGATAAAATCCTTGACTTCAGGAAACTCACATCCTAGTGAGGAAAGCATTGAACAGTTCAGAGAGGATACATTTGAGGGTAGTGCGAGCAAGATTTACCTACGGAGTGTATGTGGAGAACAAGATAGCAAGAGAAAGAGAAAGAAAGCAGCAGAGAATGAAAGCAAGTACCAAGACCAAAGAGATGGAGAAAGCTCAAGTGTGTGTGTGTGTATGTGTGGCGGGGTGGGGGCAGGGGTGGGCGGCACCTATACATGAAAGTTGGGGTAGAGTATTCCTGTGCTTGTGTAAGGAGTCTTGGCTGGCCAGTGAACTCTCAGGATCCACCCATCTCGTCTCTATCCCCCCAGCAATGGGGTTATAGGCACACACAGCCATGCCTGGCATTTTCATGGGTGCTGGGGATTCAAACTTAGATCCTCATGCTTGCACAGGAAGTACTCTTACCTGCTGAGCAGTGTCAGCATCCCAGAAAACACTGACTTTTTTTCTTAGATGGAAATAGATGAATAATAGATTTCAGTTTAAAAATTCACAGTTTTTTGTGTGCTTGCTTTTGACATGTGTTTTTGAGATTGTTTCTAAGAAAAACTGTTAAATGTATAGACACAAAGAGCATCTTACTCACATTTGAAACTTCAGGTTTATTGACTATCAATGAGGAAGTATAGATATAAAAGAAAAAAAGACCAAAAATTAAGTGCTTTAGAACTTTAGAGAAACTCACAAAGAATAATAAAATGTAGAAGTGAATGAATGAAGCAGAAAAAAGTAAAATCTGAAGATGTCCAAAGCCCAGGGAACAAACAGGTTGAGTCAGAAAGTGAGATGAGGCCTGTGTGTCAAGTGTTGTGATAGTGTGAACTCTCCAAGAGATTGGTGATTGATTGAGGAAGAGAAAGTACGATGATGGCTTCTCCTAAGCCCTATTCAGCTGCCTGGAAATTGATGAAGAATGATCAGAAAACAGGAGAACCAGTGGCTGGAAATTCTGACTGAAGGAGCGAAGGAGCTGACAGCAGACGTTTGCAGAGGTCATCATGATGGTGTACGACTTCCATGCTTGGAAGTGCAAACCTTAAAAGGAGGGTGGGTAGTGCAATGGGGATCAAGTGTAGAGGTCTACAACGGGGCCTTTGATTGGATTCAGAGAACGCACTACAAAGAGTGGACGTGGAAGTGTGAGTAGGAGGCTGGGAATTGGAAGCATGGAGATGGTGCAGTTAACACAGATGAGATTAAAGAGTCATGCGTTTCTCCTGTAGCCTCCAAGGCTTGGGTACATTCAAGATTTGCCCTCACCTGTAATCTACTACCTTGCCCACGGAGGGCATTGCTGCTGGAGGTGTAATGGATGTTAGTACTGCTTTACAAGAGGTAATGGAGACTGCCCTCATCTGTGAAGGCATAACATGGACTTTTTGAAGTTGTCAAAACCATAGACAGGGGCCAAGTAGCCCATCTTGGTGTGCTTGCACCCACTGAGGCGAGCCTGTGTGTATATATTATGCTGGCAGAGGCACTTTACACTGAGCATCAAACAACCCAGTTAAGCTAGACAACAAAAAGGCAGACCTCTGTAAAGGTAAGCCTGAAGAGAAACCCCACAAAGTGGTTGGCTGCAGTTGTGTAGTAGTTAAGGACCACGACAAAGAATCTCAGGCCAAGGGTGACATTGAAGAGTACTTCAAATGTAAGAAACAAATGAGCACAAATTTGATTCATTAAAATAAAAATGCAGGCCATGTAACAAGAAACCAAGGAAGAGAAGAATAGAATAAAGATTAGATGAAAGAGAGAAGGTGAAGAAGCCAAGGATCAGATGATGGCTGGACCAGGAGAGAACTTTCAATTCTATATTGAAGCCACCAACAATTAAGACATTACTTGAAGTGAAAAGAAAAAAAGGACTGTGAAAAACCCACAATGATGCTAAGATTTCCTGTAGTTGAGACGAAGAAACAAGGAAGAAAGCAGGTTAGTTCTAGGCACTGTAATCTGAGAACATATAAACTGATCTGTTTCCAAGGATCTGACGGACTTTCTTTTCAGTAGAGAAAAAAAAAATGGTCTAAAATGACCCAGAGAATCAGAAAAACATCTCTTTCCCCAGGATCTGTATAGGAGACATAAAAAGGACCAGGTGAGAAGACTGTAAGGGTACAATGTGGTTGATATACTGTGCGCCCCAATAAATTTATCTGGGGGTCAGAGAACAGAATAGCCACTATATTAAACAAAGGTTAGGCAGAGGTAGCACACACCTTTAATCCTAGCATTCCAGAGGCAGAAATCCATCCGATCTCTGTGAGTTCATGGCCACACTGGAGAACAGAGTCAAACATGGTGGCACACACCTTTAATCCCAGCGCTTGAGATCTCATATCTTCCTTGGGAAAGACACACACCTTTAATCCCCGGAAGTGATGGCAGGAAACAGAAAGGTATATAAGGTGTGAGAACCAGAAACTTGAGGCTTTTTAGGCTTTTAAGCTTTGAGGCTTTTAGCAGCAGTTCAGCTGAGATCCATTCGGATGAGGACACAGAGGCTTCCAGTTTGAAGAAACAAGATCAGATGAGGAACTGGTGAGGTGAGGTTGGCTGTGACTTGTTCTATTTCTCTGATTTTTCAGTGTTCACCCCAATATCTGGCTCCCCAGTATTTTATTAATAAGACCATTTAAGATTCTTGCTACAGGGGTTGGGGATTTAGCTCAGTGGTAGAGTGCTTGCCTAGCAAGCACAAGGCCCTGGGTTCGGTCGTCAGCTCTGGGGAAAAAAAAAGATTCTTGCTACAGTACAAGGTAAAAAGATATCTCAAGGACAGCCAGCTTTACCTATAGCCACAAATCTAAAGAAAAGGATGCTCATGAGACAAATAAACAGTCACACAGGAGCTGTCTATTCCTCCCACAGGACCTGATAAACTTCTAAGCCAATGAAAGGGAAATGCGTATGGCCTAGAAGACTGCAAATGTTTTCAAGTCGATTTTAAAACATACCTCTCAAATATCATTGGTCCAAATAAAACTTGTGCAAAGAAAACAATAAAATAGGAGTCCAAATTACCTACCATCATGTTTGTGATCCTGAGCAGTCAAATCTCCCTATGCTTGAGTTCTCACATGAACTCGATGTTGAAATTGTAACACCTGCCCTTTTATCTACAACTCCCTACCATGTGGACATTGTAAGGAAAAATGGGTAGGTTGGCAATGACCTCTGATTATTAAGAGAAAGGGCTGCCACAGAAACCCAAACAGAGGACTATGGATATCTCAAAGAGTGATCATCACAGAGTGCAAGCTGGGAACCTCGAGCTGGGCTGTGTTGCCTTTCCTCAGCACTTAGGTAATGTTAGCTTTCTTCCAGCTGCCAGACTCCAAATCCCCTGGCTCTTTCCTGCTTCATCTCTTCAGTTGATCCTTTAACTGTGGCTCTCCAGGACCTGAAAAGCTCCCCACGTTCACTTTTTATGGAGAGTCTGGAGTGTTCCATAATTAGTTTTCACAAATAAAACCAAAGCATATAAACACCAGGTGAAAGTCAGAGAGGCAGGGCTTGGATAGCCACTTTTCCAGGTACCCTTTTCCTTCATGGAATCCTCCGGGTTTTCTGAGAATTCCTCCCTCCTGCTCCTGGACCCCTTCAAGGAAGAGGACCAATTTCACGGCCTTATCAGCACTAGAAAATGCCCCAGAAAGAGCCAGCACGGCAGAGGCTCCCTGCTAGGATCCCTCCAGTGAGTCCATCTGAAATGCGCTGATAAAAAGAATAATTAAGGGAGAGACTCCCAGCTGCCCCAGTAAAATCAGCATCCATATATCTGAAATTTAACATAGACAAGACCCATAAAAGCCCTCTCTAAGTCCCCAGTCTCCCTCACCAGGATGGCACTGGCGCTGGTCACTTCCAACTTGGACTGTGATATGCCTGAAGTAAAACAGACTTTTCATCTACTTAAAACATTACAAATGGCCTGCACCTTCAGATACATGATTTCCCACGTTATCGGTATTGATCCTTCACATTTCTAAGGTGCTCGGCCTCTCTAAGAAGTTTCAGGTCCACCATCTCAAGCAGTGTTAGATCCTGGACTGAAAACAATGCTTCTAGAGATGAAACCACCCACCTTTCTCCCAAGCAGCTTACACTTGCATGCCCTGAGTTTTCCCCTCTAATGTCATAAACTTTAATCATAAGATCCTTTACCTGGCCACATTGAGCTCATGATATTAAATTATAAAGAAAATTCATAACTCCTGTTTACTTAACAGGAACAAAATGTGGCCAAGTGGGAAGGGAAGGTGAATTAAGAGTTGAAGGACCTGTTAACCTTTCCAGATAACAAAGTTTAAAATAATTCAAAGTTCATTTTGTGCAAATTTCTTACTACCCATAATAACTTAATTATATAATTTCATGCACAATTGCTCCAGATTCTGGCCAACTGCCACAGGACTTCAGGCCTTTGTCTTCTCTAAGTCATGGTAAACATCATTAAAGTGCCACAACCTATAAAGCACTTTTATGAAGTAATTTGCAAATGCTTCAGACTTAATAATCCCATAACAAATCCCATCCTGAATTAACAGGTACTGTCTTCCCATTCACTTCATTCATTCATTCACTCACTCTGTCATTTTGACATTCACCCCTTAACCTGTACAGAACTCAATGTACAAACATTCACCTGCCTAAGTCCTAAACATTTTGTAGACATTGGACTAAGAAATTGTGACTACATTTAGAAAGCAGTAAGAGATAACAGGTTACACAGCCCCCATTATTTTTTCAATTTTTTTATTTTTAGACAGGGTCTCACTTTGCAGTCCTCATTGGCCTGTAACTTGGTGTAGACCAGGCTGGATTCTAACTCACAGAGATCTGCCTGCCTCTGCCTCTGCCCCTAGAGTGCTGCTATTCAAGGAAGGCAAACGTCACCATACCCAGCCACACACCTATTTTTAAATTTAAAAGAATTCTAACAAAAAAAAAAAAACCAGCAAAATGTGGATGGACATAGCTGACAAAATTCTTGTCATTGTAGTCATATGCCTGGAGGAGTCCATGGAACTAAAAATTGACAAAGAACACTGCGGTTATGCTGTGTTCCCCAATATATTGTGTACCCTAATAAACTAACCTGGGATCAGAGAACAAAACAGCTGCTAGATAGACATAGAGGCCAGAAAATGGTGGCACACACACCTTTAATCCTAGCATTCTGGAGGTAGAGATCCATTCGGATCTCTGTGAGTTCAAAGCCACACTGGAAACAGCCAGGCATGGTGAC
>CABHPH010141816.1:27952-42461 GCA_902168325.1 Peromyscus nudipes | reverse complement strand
ACAAAGCATGTAAATTGCTGTGAGGGTTAACTTGAAGAAAACGAAATGTTTTTCTAAAGAAAACAAGAGGCCGGGGCTGGGGAGATGACTCAGCGGTTAAGATCACTGGCTGCTTTCCAGAGGACCCAGGTTCAATTCCCAGCACCCACACGGCAGCTTACAATCATCTGTAACTCCTGTTCCAGGGGATATGACACTCACACCAGTGCACATTAAAATAAAATTAAACAAATTAAAAGAAAACAGAAGGTCATATAGTTCAGGTAACATGCAGACAAAGGAAGAAACAGAGATAACCACAGCAAAAAACGAAGGCTGCACTCAGCATGGAGGCTTCCTACCCATTGCCAGGTGCCTCCTTTTATTTCCCACTGAAGGTCTTCTGTGTCTGGTTATCCCTAAACATGAAGCTTTGAGGAGAATTGCTCCCCCCCCCCCACTCCCCACTTACCAGGGCTGACCTTTGATGAGTATTTCTTTTCAACAAAACACTGTCTCCAAAGTACTGGATTTGAGTAGTGAGCAGATGGAAGTGGGTCCAGCAACATGGATTAGCTAGGTCTATTATTAACTGTTGGAAGTACAGAGGAAAATAAGGGGAGGGGGTAATTCTCTGATTCTTAGGACGAATATAATTGTGCAAACTATTATCCCATCTCTTTAACCAATCTATGCACTAAAAAAGTACTCAAACATATGTAGAAGCAGAGCCTCTGAAATCTAAGAAAACAGTTGCCAACATCTAAGGTTAGGGCCAAGAGTGGTGGTGCATGCTTTCTATCCCTGCACTTCGGAGGCCGAGGCAGGTGAAGCTCTTTGAGTTCATGGCCAGCCTGGTCTACAGAGTGAGCTCCAGGCCAGCCAAGGCTACATAGTGAGACCCTGTCTCAAAACAGCAGCGACTCTTAGGTTAGTTCAACTCATAGTTCTACTGAAAGACTAGGAGACAAATTAGTGGAACAAATTAGACTTATTCAAGACCATACCCAAGGAAAATGAGAAGCTTTTCTCTGTAAAATGTTTGTCTTTGGAAGCAGGGCAGGAGGGTTCATGCATGTATTCCCAGAGCCAGTGAGATGACCCAAGAGAATCACAGTTAGTTTGAGGCCAACCCGGGCTACAGACTGAGTTATAAATTCACACCTGGCTCAAAAAAGGTATGTGTGGAGGGGGGTTCTGGTGGGTTGGAGAGATGGCTCAACAGTTAAAAGCTGCTCTCTTGCTGCTCTCCCATAGAACCTGAGTTTGGTGCCCAGTACCCACATCATGTGGTTCATAACTGTAATTCAGCTCCAGAGGATCCAGAACCCTCCTCTGACCTCTGTAGGCAGCTGCACTCATGCATACATACACATAATCAAAAATTTTAAATCTTTTTCTAAAAGAAAAATGTTCAAGGTCAATCTTGTCCGTCTCAAAAATAAATATCTACCTTGGGGGTGGGGATTAGGAGTGTGAGGGCTTTGACAGGGTACTGTGGGTTACCGTTAAGGAGGTAACTGGTGGGAAATCCCAGGCTGCACGGAGCCTTCTCTGCAATACTGTCCCTCTCCTTTTCTTTAAAAGTCTGGACCTGAGACCTAGGCCTCCGAGCGCAGTCCCTGCATTTTCTCTTAAAACATATTACTTTTCTGCAAGTCAGTTCATGAGCTGAGGATGGAGGGTGCTCATAGAGGCCTCAATTGAGATTTAGAGAGTCCTGTAAAAAGGATGGTCGTTAAAAGATTAGGGAAAGGAATAGGGAAGGAGGCAGCTGCAGGAGCAAGAAATCTCTACCCCAAAAGTTGGGAAAACATAGGTTGTTTTACCTTGATTCCAACTTTAGAGATAGCTCCTGGACTGAGAGTACAAGAGATATTTAGAAGACACTTTTGCTGAGAATGAGAGAGAGAGAGAGAGAGAGAGAGAGAGAGAGAGAGAGAGAGAGAATGTTTATGCCTGTCTTTTTGTCTTCCAGGAGAGATTTTTACACATTTCTTACAGGAGAGATTGGAGCTGAGATAATGATAGTTCAGTGATTTGTGGGACCGCACCATGACTGGTACTGATTAGATATACACACTTCTTGCCCTCTATTATACCAAAACCTCTGTTATTACCCTTGAATATGGAGTAGGTCAAGTTCACTGGAACACTTCATTTGGTCCTCTTCATAATGTGGTCACATTGAATATATCTCTGCCTCTATCACTTGTCTATTTTTTTTACCACCACCTAGCTTATTCTTTTATTTTTGAGATTACAATTGCATCATTTCCCCCTTCCTTTTCCTCCCTCCAAACATTTCCCTAAACCATTCTTGCTTTCTTTCAAATTCATGACCTTTTTTTCCATTGTTGTTACATGCATATATGTATATATGCATATATGCATATATATATTCCTAAACCCATAAGAACAACCTGCTCAGTCTGTATGTTGCTTGTATGTATCTTTTCATGGCTGACCATTTGGAATTGGTTAACCAATTGGTGTACTCTTTCCTGGGGAAAACTATTTCTCCTGCGCTCAGCCTTCCTTCACTGCCTGTAGTTCTTTATGTAGCATTAAGGCCTCTTGGTCTTTCCCTGATCCATGTTAGCATAGCTATTGCTGTTGTCCTTGTTCAGCTCCTGGTTAGGCAGTCCTGTTGGTGAGACTCTATGGAAGTAGCGTCTGACCCTACTAGGAGACTCAGCCTCACAGTAAATGCCTTCATCCTCTGGCTCTTACATTCTCAGTCCCCTCCCCAGCAGTGCTCCTTGAGCCTTGGGTGCAGGAGTCGTATTTTACATGTATCCATTGGGACTGGGGATCCACAGTTCTGCATTTTGATTGTTTGTGGTTTTCTGTAATAGTCTCCATCTGCAAAGGGGAGTTTCCTTGATAAGGGGTGAGGACTGCATTTATCTGTGAGTATAAGGACAATTAGTGGACTATGGTGAGAGACAATGCTGGTTTAATAAACTGGTGGTTTGGGTTCTCCTTTAAGGTCCATGGCCTTGCTAGCTGTGGGTAATTGGCTAGGTTTCCAGTGCTAGGCATGATTTCCTTCTTGTGCAGCAGGTTTTAAGTCCAAGTAGAGAGCGATGAGTTTCCACCAAGGTGTGTGTGCCACTGCTACATCCTTAGGATTGTCATGTCACGATGGTCATTGTTGTGGGTTGTATGTGTCAAGCTGGTTAGGACTGTTGATTTCTTTCCTCTTTGAAGATGCATGGCACCTTCTGGTACCATAAAAGCTAGTCTCAGGAAAGAGACATTCAGGTCAGGTCCAGCTCAGGAGCTTTTAGGCCCTGCAAATGAAGTGCGTGGTGTCTTCAGCAACAGGGACTAACTTTCCACCTCTAGGGAGCAAAACAGGGGAACAGTAATAGCCTGTAATGTTTTCGCAATTTCTTGGACAACTGTGACCAACAACTCAAAAGAGAGTCTCAAATCTGGTGTTGGAATTCTTGTTAGATGGTCTTTGGCTCTAGGAGGGAGCATTGTCAGCCCAGATGAGAAAATTTCATTTAAATTGTATGTGTATATGTATACACAGGCTTATGTGTACTGTTTTTAACATAATTTTTATTAATTCTTTGGGAATTTCACATCATGCACCCCAGTCCCTCTCATTTCCCGGTTCCTCCATATCTGCCCCTCACCACTGTATTGGCCTCCCCAAAAGAAAGTTAAAAAAACATGAATTCAAAACAACAACAACAAAAAACTAAAACCACTTTGTTCCTCCATCTTTCCCACCTCTCCAATGGCACTGGGAGCTGTGGAGTGTCGTGGAGTATATCCTGTTGTCCTCTCTGCTTTACATGCCAGTGTTCGTTGTAATGAGTTGTTGGCCTGGTTTAAGGCCTCTTGTTTCTGGTACACTATTGACACTGGGCCCTTACTGTAACACGAATCTTAAAAGGTCTTATTAATAAAAAACCCAGAGATAGATATTGGGGTGAAAGCTGAAAGACCAGAGAAACAGAACAAGCCAGCCATGTCCTTACCTCTATGAAATCCTCAGCCTCAAGAGGGTGAGTTCCTGTTTCCTTATGCCTTATACACCTTTCTCTGCCTGGCCATATCACTTCCTGGGATCAAAGGCGTGTGTGCTTCCCAGTACTGGGATTAAAGGTGTATGCCACCACTGCCAGTCTCTGTTTCCAATGTGGCCTTGAACTCACAGAGATTCAGACGGATCTCTGCCTCCCCATTGATAGGATTAAGGGTGTGTGCCACCACTGTCTGGCCTCTATATCTATTCTACTTGCTGGCTCTGTCCTCTGATCCCCAGGATAGCTTTATTGGGGTACACACTATATCACTACATTTCCCCTTTTTTGCCTAAAATAATAAAAAAAGGTTATAACTAATATAAGAAAAATATATACAAGTATATACAATATATGCAATCAAGAATTATATTAACAATGTCCAGTCCATTAACATTTGACAGATTCAGATAAAATACTCCATTATTTATCCTGTTTTGGTCAGTCCAAAGTGTTGTACCTAATTCGCTTTCTATCGTAACTTGTATTACCAACCAAAAATATCTTTTGAGGTCTTTCAATCTTAGATACTTTACACATCTTTAGTGAATTTCTTGTCTGAATTTTTTTTTTGAGACAGGGTTTCTCTGTGTAGCTTTGTACCTTTCCTGGAGCTCGTACTGTAAACCAGGCTGGCCTCGAACTCACAGAGATCCACCTGGCTCTGTCTCCCGAGTGCTGGGATTAAAGGCATGCACCACCACTGCCCGGGTTTTTCTGAATTTGTTAACAAGGAAAACTATAACTATCTAATCATCAACTCCCTCAGAGACCCGAGAAGGAAATAATATTGACTGAGTAAGCAGGGGGTTAGGGATTTAGCTCAGTGGTAGAGTGCTTGCCTAGCAAGCACAAGGCCCTGGGTTCAATCCTCAGCTCAAAAACAAAACAAAACAAAACAAAACAAAACAAAACAAAACAAAAAACCCCAAAAAACCTGAGTAAGCAGGAAGTGCAAACAAGCAACTTTCAAAAAATGTGAGAAATGACAGAAACAGGTGGCTACTTGGACAGTCACCCAAGGTTCCTCTGCAATGTTGGAGCATCCATCTTTGGCCTACACACCTAGCATATCTGACAGACTCATCTGTGAAGCAGGATTTTCTAGAGGGCCTTCCTACCTTGTCTTGGCAAGGTTTGGCAATCCTTTCTTTTGTGTTCTGCTTGTCCATTTTGGACAGCATACTGTCAGCAGTCGAGGCAAGGGCACTTTCTTCCCAGCTAACTTTTGACACAATGAAAGTAAACTCCATATGGAGTTTCTTTGATGCCCATCATCTTCTCTGAAGTAGATTGGTGCTGCCAGGAGCAGACATGTCTTATTGTCATAAAAAAAGAAAAAAAATCTATGTCATTAAAATATCTTAAATGTCTCTGAAGTGTTTGAAGATGACCTGTATATCTAAGATATATCTCTTTTTGATCTTAAAAACATACCTAACATAACTACAAGTTTGATTGTAATGACTTACTACTAACATACATTTCTTTATATCCTAATTAGTTGGTAATCATAACTTTCAAGGACTAGTAATTTGCATTACATTGTTAAATGAATATGAACTGTATAGGTACTCCTTGAACAAGATTAGAAATATATGTACAGTATTTTCTAACAAAATAAATCTCAATTTTGTATCAATATGCATAATTTGTATACAATATACAAAAATCCAACCCAATGTAAAATATTTAAAACTAGTAGTTGCTTTTTAAAAGTAGATTCAAGCCGGGCATTGGTGGCGCACACCTTTAATCCCAGCACTCGGGAGGCAGAGGCAGGCAGATCTCTGTGAGTTCAAGGCCAGCCTGGGCTACCAAGTGAGCTCCAGGAAAGGCGCAAAGCTACAAAGAGAAACCCTGTCTCAAAAAACCAAAAAAAAAAAAAAAAAGTAGATTCAATAATCTACCTTTTTTGATATAAAATTTATACTTTAAGAAAAGTTTTAAAGAGTCAAAATAAAACCAAAGAATTATGAGATTAGTGGCAATAGAATAGTCCCTTGATTTTGGATTTTCTTCTGTCCCATATCAGGTGGCTCTTCTGACATGAAACAGAGATTTTTGCATTTTCTTTTAACAAGTATGCTTAGGTTTAGAGAAAGAGAGAACCATGCTCCAACTCCAAAGCCAGATTTAATTTTTAATTGAACTGGGACTATGTAAAGACCATTTGCATTATTTGTCTGTACAGAACAGCAGAAACAAACATTTAGGAAGAGTTAAGACCGTTTTTCCTGTTAGACATGTGATATACCAATAGGCCAATTTACTCTTTTTCTTTGGACATTTTTTTCTGGGTGATTTGTCCTTTTTTTCAGATGTCTCGTTTGTCTAGTGAGATTCCTTAGCCTTCATTCTCCTGAAAGACAAAAACAAAAACCCTTCCCCAAACCTAACTTTGGGGAGGTTCCCTTTTGGCAAGTTATATCTGATCAAATGAAAAGCATTTGTTAATGGTATAAGTTAGTTTAGATTGAATGGTCACTCTGGTTGATGAACTATCGCCTCTTCTAATTAAGAGGTCTCTCTCATTCAAATCTCTGAATAATCTTTGAAAGTTATTAAGAGTCCATAATCAATCTCTCCTAATTTGTGCCTTTTGGGGTCTAATTTTTTGTAGACCTATTTTATATCCTAAATAATTAATATAATCTCCTCTTTGTATCTTTTCAGGAGCAATTTGTAATCCTCAACCAGACAGAATTTTCTTTACTTCTTCAAACATTCTTTCTAAGTTATCTGCATTTGAATCAGCTAGTAAAATATCATCCACGTAATGATAAATTATATATTTAGGAAATTGTTTACGTATTACTTCCAATGACTGTCATACAAAATATTGGCACAGGGTTGGGCTATTTAACATTCCCTGTGGGAAAATCTTCTATTAATATCTCTTGACTGGCTGGGAGTTATTATAAGTAGGTATCATGAAGGCAAATTTTTCTGTCTTTTTCTTGTAAGGTTATTGAGAAGAAACAGTCTTTTAAATCAATAACTATGAGAGGCCATCCTTTAGGTAATAGAGTAGGCAAAGGAATTCCAGATTGTAGAGAGCCCATTGGCTGAATTACCTTGTTAATAGCTCTTAGGTTTGTTACCATTCTCCACTTACCATATTTCTTTTTAATAACAAATACAGGAGAATTCCAAGGGTTGGTTGATTCTTCAATCTGCTGAGCATTTAGCTGCTCTTGTACCAGCTGTTCTAAGGCCTGCAGTTTCTCTGTTGTAAAGGCCATTGCTGAACCCATACAGGCTTGTCTGTTAACCATTTTAAAGGTAGAGTTGTTGGTGCCTTTGAAAGATCAGCAGCTCTTATGCCCTGTTCTTGTACAATCTGGATGGTCAGTGATTGTTCTTTGTAACAGCTTCTGATATTTTTCTCAGAAATATATGTTAGTTTATGGTTTGTTTCTGAGATTGGAGGAATGTTAATCTGGGTATTCCATTGTAATAAATGATGTTCCCATAGATTCATAGCTCTATTAACCACATATGGCTTTAATTTTTCTCACTGTCTTTCTGGCCCTACACATTTGACCCATCTTACACTCTGTTTCACTTGAGATAATGTTCTAGTCCCTAATAGCTGAACATTTACTTCATGAAGAGGCCAATTTAGATGCCAAGATTCTGGTGCAATTATTGTTACCTCTGTACCTGTGTCTACAAGATCTTCAATGAAAACATCATTTATTTGTATTTTTAGTCTTTGTTCATTTATAGAAGTTTGCCAAAAAAATTCACTTTATGGTTTCTCCTGAATCTTTTGCTCTCTCTGCTATAGCTGTTCTATCACCCTGAGCAGTATGGTTTTTTACAATAGTCATTTGGTTATTTAATTGCTCTGGGAAGGGGTTTCTTCTATAATGGCAGGAAAAGACTGAACTGAATTTGCCATGGGGGCCTGTGAAGTTCCCTGGTGGTGAAGGCAAAGGATTACCTTGTCTGTCCCTTGTAGATCTATATTTTTAGTCCAATATTTGCCTTTACCACACCTTCTGCATAATCCAGAAGAGAGGGGTGTTCTGTTATTATTCCTTGAATAATATTCCTTGAACATTGTTTCTAGGAATGCCCTGTTTACAGTCCCTTTTTAGGTGACCTTGTTTACCACAATTGAAACACCTGACACTACTATTTTTCTTCAAACCTCTGGAAATCACCTCTCCTATCCAAGCATCATCATGGTCATGAGATTCAATATTAATTGTATCTTGGATCCATTCCTCCAAGGGTACTGATCTTGCCTTTAATGAACTAATTATCCTTTGCATTGTGCATTAGCATTTTCAAAAGCCAGAGATTCAATTATTATTTGTATAGTTTCTGAATTTGGTATCATTGAATTTACTGCCGAAGACAGCCTTTGTAAGAAATCAGTGAAGGTTTCTTTGGGGCCCTGTATAACCTTTGTAAATAACTCAATTTTCTTTCCTACTTCTGCAATTCTGTCCTAAGTATAAAAGGCTGCCATGTGGCATAAAATTATGGTGTGGTCATCATATAAAGATTATCTTTGTATGTCAGCATAATTGCTTTCTCCAAGAAGTAGATCTTGGGAAATTTCCACACCTCTAGCCCTACATCGTTGTTCAATTGTCTTAGCTTCCTTTCCACCAGGTCCTCCATTGTAATTGTGGACCAGCTTTGAGGACAGCTGTAACAAAATCTTTCCAGTCTTGAGGGATAACTCTATTACAAGTTGACCATGAGTTTAAGATCTGCTTTACAAATGTAGAATGCATACCATATGAGACTAGAGCTTCCTTGAATCTCTTCAAATCTAACATTTGCACAGGAGTCCAATCAACTCATACACAGCCTTGAGCATTTGGCAGTTCCTGTAAGGGTACTGGATATTAATGTTGGCTGTTTGAGAGCCTTAGGCTGTTTGTAACTGTATAATGCAATGCTGAGATTGGTTCATCTTTAAATTCTTCTGTCTGAGTCTGAATTTCTCTATGATGTGTTTTAACAAGTTTTTCTAAAACTTTTATCTTGGCACTCATATTAATCAACTTTTTAAATAATAAAACAAAAATGATCAAGCAAATAATACTTATAATTCACATTATATAAAGCTCATCAACATTAATTATCCTCTCATTTAATTGTTCCATTTTCAGGTCACCTAATGTGCTATCAAACAGAGACCAAATTCCCTCCATTGTAAAAATGTTTTCCATTTTTTAATGTGGGAAAAATCCTCTTTTAACTAATTCCTTCCTACAAGAAATTTTAATTGACTTACCAAATCTGATGATGATGATTCAGATGATGGTGTGGCAGTAGACCAAGGACGGGGTCCAGAGAAAGCCAAAGGGAAGAAACTAGAGAGCCAGCTGTTTGTATGGGGGAATGTGCAAAAGCAACTAATTCTGGGATGTTTGGAGCTTAAGCCTGGGGAGTTTGCTGCAAAGAGGCTGCAACAGAAACTTAGCCAGCAGGTTAGGGACTACTGGCCCAGGCATGGTAGAGATTCCAGCCACATGTAGCTCTGGCTTGAGCCTCAGGCAAGTGGCCAAGGAGACACCATAAATCGAATATTTTGCCAAACTTCTATAATGAACAAAGCCCCAAATTAAAAATACAAATAAATGATGTTCTCATTGAAGGTCTTATAGACATAGGTGTGGATGTAACAATAATTGCACCAGAATCTTGGCATCCAAATTGGCCTCTTTAGGAGGTCAATGTTCAGCTTTTAGGGATTGGAACATTATCTTAGGTAAAACAGAGTGCAAGATGTGTCGAATGTATAGGGCCAGAAGGACAGAGAGAAAATTAATTTATGGGGATGTGATTTGTTACAGCAATGGGATACCCAGATTAACATTCCTCCAATCTCAGAAACAAACGATAAGTTAACATATGTTTCTGGGAAAAATATTAGAAGGTATTATAAAGAACAGTCACCGACCATTCTGATTGTACAAGAACAGGGCATAAGAGCTGCTGATCTTTCAAAGACACCAACAGCCCTATCTTTAAAGTGGTTATCGTACAAACCTGTATGGGTTCAGCAATGGCCTATAACATCAGAGGAACTGTAGGCCTTAGAACAGCTGGTACAGGAGCAGCTAAATGCTCAGCAGATTGAAGAATCAACCAACCCTTGGAATTCTCCTGTATTTATTATTAAAAAGAAATCTGGAAAATGGAGGATGGTGACAGATTTAAGAGATGTTAATAAGGTGATTCAGCCAATGCACTCTCTACAATCTGGAATTCCTTTGCCTACTCTATTACCTGAAGGATGGCCTCTTATAGTTATCCATTTAAAAGACTGTTTCTTCACTATACCTTTACAAAAAAAAGACAGAAAAATTTGCCTTCACGGTACTTACTTATAATAATTCTCAGTGTATTAAGATATATCAATGGAAGGTTCTCCCACAGGGAATGTTAAATAGCCCAAGTCTATGCCAATATTTTGTATGACTGCTATTGGAAATGATACATAAACAATTTCCTCAATTTATAGTTTACCATTACATGGATGACATCTTACTAGCTGATTCAAATATAAATACTTTAGAATGTTTGAAGAAGTAAAGAAAATTTTGCATTTTGGGGGATTACAAATTGCTCCTGAAAAGATACAAAGAGGAGATTCTATTAATTATTTAGGATATAAAATAGGTCTACAAAAAATTAGACCCCAAAAGGTGCAAATTAGTAGAGATTGACTGCAGACTCTTAATGGCTTTCAAAGATTCCTAGGAGACATTTCTAATCTATGGCCCACTATTGGGGTTAAAAACGATGAACTAAATAATTCGTTCAAAAGCTTAAATGTTGACAAGAACTTGAATAGTCCAAGAGAATTATCAGCTGAAGCTGAGAGAGAACTGGCTTTGGTGGAAAAAAACACTACAGGATCCACATGTGGATTCTTTGGATCCAGAGCTTGATTGCATTCTGGTTATTTTACCCTCTATGCATTCTCCTACATGAATAATAATGCAGAGGGATGATTTTATCTTAGAATGGATCTTTTCACCACATAAACATAGTAAAAAATTAAAAATTTATGTGGAAAATGTCTCTGAGTTGATTCTAAAAGGAAAATTGAGACTTCATCAATTAGTAGGAATAGACCCAGCAGAAATTATAGTACTTTTAACTTATGATGAAATTGACAAATTATGGGCAGAAAGTGAACCTTGGAAAGGAGCTTGCAGTAATTTTTTGGGAGAGATTAACAACAAATATCACAAAAGCGAGAGAATTATATTCATAAAGGGAACTCACTGGACCCTTCCTCACATTGTACAGGGAACACCAATATCTAGAGCCCCTAAATTTATACTGATGCAAACAAATCAGGAAAGGCAGGTTACAAATCAGAAGATTTAAGTAAAGTAGTACAAAGTCCTTATAATTCTGAGGCTGGAGATATGGCTCAGAGGTTAAGAGCACCGACTACTCTTCCAGTGGTCCTGAGTTCAATTCCCAGCACCCACGTGGTGGCTCATAGCCATCTGTAATGAGATCTGGCACCCAGTTTTGTATACATAATAAATAAATAAATCTTTAAAAAAGTCCTTATAATTTTGTCCAAAAGTCAGAATTATATGTCATTCTTATGGTATTAATGGATTTTATGGAACTTCTTAACATAGTTACTGACTTTCAGTATGCAGAAAGAGTTATTTTACCCATTGAAACTGCTGAATTTATTCCTGATGAGTAAGAATTAACTTCATTATTTTTTCAGTTATAAGAAATAATCAGGAATAGGAATCATCCCTTATATATAGTACACATCTGATTCCATAAGGGTCAGCCAGGCCCTCTAGCATAAGATAATGATGAAATTCATCAACTATTGATAGGAAGTGTGCCAGAGGCCTCAGAGTTTCATAAAAAAACACCATGTCAATAGCAAGGGTTTGAAAAAGGATTTTTCCATCATTTGGTAACAAGCCAAGAAAATTATAAGTAAATGTCCTACTTGTTCTTTATACAACCAAACTCCACTATCTGTAGTAAGTAACCCAAAGAATACTCAAAGGAATGAAATCTGGCAGATGGATGTGTTTCATTTTGTAGAATTTGGAAAATTAACATATGTACATTACACCATTGATACTTATTCAGTATTTCAATGGGCAACTGCTTTGAGTTCTGAAAAAGCTGATTCTGTAATCACTCATTTGCTAGATGGTAAGGCCATCATGGGTATACCTGCACAAATCAAAACTGACAATGCTCCAACATATGTCTCTAATAAAATGAAACAGTTTTTTGCTTGTTACCATACAAAGCATATTACAGGTATACCACATAATCCTACAGGGCAAGCAGTCATAGAAAGATCAAATTGAACTCTAAAGGATATGCTAAATAAACAGAAAGGGGTGATAAAGACTCCCAGAAATAGATTACATAATGCTCTATTAACTTTGAATTTTCTCAGTGCTAATGAGAAAGGAACAACAGCTGTGAAGAGATATTGGATAATAGAAAAACTACATAATTAAATCAGCCTGTATACTTTAAAGATGCACTGACATCAGAAGGGAAACCAGGATATGTGTTACACTGGGGACGAGGTCTTGCTTTTGTTTCCTCAGGAGGAAGAAAAGCTATGGTTATCATCAAAATTGATAAAGGTCTGATTTGAATGAGAGAGACCTCTTAATTAGAAGAGGCGATAGTTCATCAACCAGAGTGACCATTCAATCTAAACTAACTTAAACCATTAACAAATGCTTTTCATTTGATCAGATATAACTTGCCAAAAGGGAACATCCCCAAAGTTAGGGTTGGGGAAGGGTTTTTGTTTTTGTCTTTCAGGAGAATGAAGACATCCAGCAAAGGAATCTAAAGATTACTGGTCAAATGAGACATGTGAAGTAAAAGGACAAATTACTCAGAAAAAATGTCCCAAGAATAAGAGTAAATTGGCTGTAGCTAGAGTTTTCCTGCCTGGCCCACAGTCTGGACAAATCTGTCACTCGCCAGTCCCACAGCCGCTCAGATCCAACCAACTAAACACAGAGACTTATATTGTTTAAACTGTTTGGCCGTGGCAGGCTTCTTGCTAACTGTTCTTATATCTTAAATTAATCCATTTCTATAAATCTATACCTTGCCACATAGCTCATGACTTACCGGCGTCTTCACATGCTGCTTGTACTGGTGGCGGCTGGCAGTGTCTCCCTCTGACTTCCTGTTCTCTCAATTCTCCTCTCTGTTAGTCCCACCTATACTTCCTGCCTAGCCACTGGCCAATCAGTGTTTTATTTATTGACCAATCAGAGCAATTTGACATACAGACCATCCCACAGCAATTGGCCTATTGTTATATCACATCTCCAACAGGATAAAATTTCATAAATCTTCCCAAATGTTTGTTTCTGCTGTTCTCTACATCATATAAGGCAAATGTTTTTTTTGTAGTCCCAATCCAATTAAAAATTATATCTGGCTTTGGAGTTGGAGTGTGGCTCTCTCCATCTCTAAACCCAACCATGCTTGTTAAAGTAAAACTCTAAATCTCTGTCTCATGTCAGAAGAGCCACCTGATTTGGGACAGAAGAAAAACCAAATTTAGGGACTATTCTATTACTATTAGCCTCATGATCATTTGGTTTTATTTTGACTCTTTTAAACTTTTCCTAAGTTACAAATATTATCTCAAAATTTATTTCATATATATATACACTTTTTGCCATGATATTATTGGTCTTATAGAGTATTAACTAATTCTAGAAAAAAGCTTCACTTAACTTCCCATACATGATTTCACATTTGAGTCTCTATCAGGTAACTAGACATTAAGTTTTTGTACTATGGATGTACAAAACAAATATTGATCATTTAACCTGATATCTGCTGCATATGACATTTAAAATGTTTAAGTTCTCTGCAATGAACTATGACCACGCCTAACAATGATCTTTGAAGTTTTCAAAAGTTTGATGGGGCCCTACAATGATGATTCCACATCGAGTATGATAATACTACTAAGCTGAAAAACACCACCTAAAGATCAGCTTTGGACTACAACCTGCTGAGGATGATTTTTTTTTTTTTTTGGAGCTGAGTCAGGATGATTTTGAGGTGGCTAGCTTAGATGGTCCAGCCTCACAGACTACTCTGTCCAGGACTTGAGGTAAGCCCTGCACTTACCCATTACACAGAGACTGGACAACAAATGGTAAAACTACCTCTCCCAGGACTTGACAATTAACCCAAATTTTCTTTTCAGGATCCCATAAAGATGCCTTTGCCCCCAGACAGCAGGAAGTAAATTTAAGAACACAACACTCACATTCCCAAGAGATGGGGTGGGTAGTTTTTGGTCTTTCAATGGGTTATAGATATTTGTCATTGTTTAGGGTGGTTGGTTATAAGTTGTTATTTGTAATGGTTAAAAAAACTGAACAAAGAGATTAGATTCAGGGTTCTTGTTTTGAAAAGAGAAAAGGGGGATACAGAAATGATAGGATAAAAGGGTAGATTATTGA
>CABHPH010141816.1:0-27852 GCA_902168325.1 Peromyscus nudipes | reverse complement strand
ATTGTGGCTGTCCTGTCTCTGACCCCAGATAAGTTTATTAAGGTACACAATATTTTGGGGAACACAATACCACCACATACTTGTTTTAAATATATATTTATTTTACATTGATATGGATCTTTGTATATTGATACAAAGTTGAGATTATTTTTGCTAGAACATACTGTACAGACACTTCTAATCTTGTTCAAGGTATTGTACCTATACATCTCATTTAACAATGTAATGTAAATTGCTAGTCCTTGAAAGTTATTATTACAAACTATTTAGGATAATAAAAAAATGCAGGCTAGTAGTTAGTCACCTATCACAGTTAAACTTGTAGTCATATTAGGTATGTTTTCAAGGTCAAACAGATATTGTTTAGGTAGACAGGTGGTCTTCAAACACATCAGAGATCTGCAGAATATGGCATTTAAGATGTTTTAATAACATAGGTTCTTTTTTTTTTTGACAATGAGACATGTCTTCTCATGACACCCTCCTACCATCCTTGTTATCAACCAAAGGTGAGGGACGAACTCCTGAAAAAAGAGGCCATGCCAAGGATGGATGGTTCTACTTAAATAACTGCGCATCCTCCCTCAGGACCAGGCACTGTCCATCAGTTCAGACATCCACCACCTTACACACAGGCCCCAAAGCTTGTTCCATTTCTTAGAGCCCCTCTTTGACCCCACCCATCCTTGAGCTTGTATTTCACAGGTTCATCCCTCCTGCCAGATGTGTGCCAAGACCAACCCTCAGGGGGCCCTCCAGATATAACAGCCTCTGCGTCAGCTTTGAGGACACCAACCAGGCAAGGACTGGCAGGATGATTTCACTCATATGCCCACCCATAAAAAAAACTCCACTATTTCTTAACTCTTGTTGACACATTTACAGAATGGATAGAGCCTTTCTTACCTCCAGGGAAACAGCAGATGTGGTGACTCAAGTACTCCTGGACCACATCACCCCTCAATTTGGCCTGCCACAAACCATATAAATAGACAACGAGGCAGCCTTCACTTCCAAGGTCATGGCCCTCATGTCAGAAGCTTTCAACATTTCCTGGAAATTCCACATCCCCTATCATCCACAATCCTCAGGAAAAGTTGAGAGGACCAATGGACTTTTTAAACAGCAGCTCACCAAGCTCTCCGTTGAACTCAGGTTATCTTTTCCCTCCCTTATCCCCATTGCCCTTACCTGCCTCTGGGCCACACCATGCTCTCCTACAGGCCTAAGCCCTTTTGAGCTCCTTTACTGAAGGCCCTTCTTCCTCAATCACCACCTCCTGATCCAAACTCCTCCACTGGCTGGGTACCTCCCCTACCCCTCCCTTCTGAGGTCCCTTCTCCATTCACATGCTGACAGCTATCTCCCTGCCCCCACGCCAATGGGCCCAACTGCCCCTGAGCCTGCCTCACTCTCTCCCCGGGGGACCAAGTACTCCTCAAACAGCTAGCTCATAAGTCTCTCAAGCCCTGATGGACAGGACCTTAAACTATGATCCTTGCCACCCCTTCAGCTGCCAAGCTCCTGGGACATCCATGCTGGTCATCTCTCCAGGCTCAAGTGGGCACCTATTCAGGATACATGGTCTGTCTAGCAGCTAGGACCCTCCACCCTCTGGTTTTCCAAGGTGTCCTGATGAAGAGCCCATGTGATCATTCACCATGGATAGCCCATTCATAGGGCAGGTGTTAATAATCTATTTTTTTTCTAGTAACTTGCCTCCTCTGCTTCCTCAAGAAACAGATGCCTGAGGTCTCCAGGATGGCAGTTAACAAGATGCTTCTTCACCTACACCTCCCACTGAGTGTGAGCCCACCAACTCCCGACTCCCCCTCCCCATGTTGTCCCACGCCTACAGGAAGTAGCCAGATATGAGGCTTCCATATCCCCAGAGTCTGGGATGTTCAGGTAAAAGCTCCACCTCAGTCCCCCACCCTCTTTCTCTCTCCAAATCCTGCCTCATCTCAGAAGACCTGCCAAATGGTGGCTCCTCCCCCGGAGATGCATAAGACCACTTCAAACTGGGCACCCCCACCCCCCCCCGAGAACAGACATGTGGTTTTTCCATCTCTTCTCCCTGTCTCCTATTTGGGGATCAGAAAATCATCTGGGAGCATTTTACTCATTAACCCTGGACTTTTTCTTAATTCGGTTTGATTTGGATTACTGCATCAGCAGAGAGGCTCAGTGTCGGGGTACAGATCTTATCACCCGCCATTGCCACGAGTCATGGAAATCCATCCTTTGGTCCTGGTTCCACAGGACCAGTCCTTTCACACACTTCAGCAGGTCATGAATGAGGTAGAGGCTGGGGTGGGCCAACTCTAACCCTGGATTTGGGTCTGAGTGGTAGCTGATTTGGTCTGTCCAGGCCTCTGGGGCTGCCCTCCTCAAGCAAGGGTGCGGAGCCAGCTCTTCTATGTCCATACCACACTTGTGTTGAGGGGTGGGACCATTGCTTCCAAGTGAAGGCTGGAAACAGCTTCTCCTGCCACAGTGGCCAGTGATGATCAGGGCCAGCTCTCCCAGGGCCAGCATAGGGTGGTGCCTGCTCAGTACAGCCCTCGAATTTCAATATGCATGGTTCCTATGGTCCCTAAAGGTATTTTGGGCCATGGATATCAGCACAGACCCCAGCTGTAGCAAGACCACAGGCCTAGACATGGCCCTTGGCAGCAGCCTAGCTCCAGATGTCACCGTCACCCTGGGTGGCAGCACAGGCCACTTAGATCAGCCTGGCCTCAGTGGCAGTGTGGCTCTCAGATACCAACATGAACTCAGGTGAGTGTCCAGGCTCTGGGCATCTGCTTGGTCTCCAGTGGTTGACTGAAGCCATGGATGTCAACACAAACCCTGGCTGCTGTAGGGCCACGGACCTAGATATGGCCCTTGGCAACAGCTCAGGCTCTGATGTCATCATGACCCTGGGTGGCAGTGCAGACTACTCAGCTCAGGATGGCCCTGGTGGTGGCACAGCCCTCGGACACCAGCATGGCCTCAGGTGGCAGCCTAGACCCAGACTCTGGGCATCCATGTTGTCTTTGGTGGGAACATGGGCCATGGATGTCAACACAGTCCCTGGCTTCTGTAGGACCACAGACCCTGACATGGCCCTCCACAACAGTCCAGGCCCTGACATCACCATGGCCCCGGGTGGCAAGCACGCCACCCACATCAGCCTGTCCCTCTCCACCTTTGCTTCATCAGTTCCAGCTCTTACCACAGCACATGGACTGGACTTTGCTGCTCTTTCTTCCCACTTTGTCACCATACATTCATTAATCATAATGGCATCTAACCCCCCAGCATCACTGGGCCTATGGATGTTTTTAGTCAGCCTGGGATCATCACTATGGGAGTTTTTAAAGGTAGATTGATTGATTGATTGATTGATTGATTGATTGATTCATTCATTCATTCATTCATTTATTTTTTAACACAGGTTTTCAAGTAAACCAGGCTGGTTTCAACTTGCACGTAGCTGAGGGCCAACTTGAACTCCTGATCCTACTGCCCCCACCCTTTAAGTGCTGGAATCACAGGTGTGTGCCCCCACACCTGGCTCATTTGTTCCTCTCCATGCTAAGCAAGGTCACAGTACTGCCAGGGCTCTTGCCATTAGAGAACAAGATGACCTTTCCTCCGGCTTCCAGGGATACCTCCCTTAAATTTTAAACTGAGAGCTCCCACGTCTCTGGTTTCTAATAGTCTCCTATGTGCCTTTTAGGTTTGAGAGGGAATCCTCTTTGAGGCTGGCCTTCCAATGTCTGCTACCTGATACCAAGCCTTACGCCTTCCAGTATTTGTTATGGTGACACTCCAATTCTAGGCAGTAGAGTATACTGCTTTCTTTCTTTTTTTTAAAGATTTATTTTATGTATATGAGTGCTCTATTGACTTATGCCAAAAGAGGCAGCAAATCTCACTATAGATGGTTGTGAGCCACCATGTGGGTGCTGGGAATTGAACTCAGGACCTCTGGAAGAGCACTGGCTGCTCTTAACCTCTGAGCCATCTACTGCTCTTATATGTGATGTAAAAAAATCTAAAGTCGAGTGTCTTAAGTCAGCAACATCCTGTGTTCCTGTGTGCACCTGCATGCAGGTGCCTGTGGGGCAAGAGTTTAAAGCGGGATGTCTTCCTCATCAATTCCACCTCATTCTCAGAGGCAGGGTTTGTTGGATGAATCTGGAACTCACCTATTAGGCTAGGCTGGTTGACTAGTGAGCCTGGGATCTGTCTCTGGTTCCCTGGCACTGTGATTACAAGTGTGCACCACCACATCCAGCTTTTATGTGGGTGGGGGACAGAACTCAGGCCTGAATGCTTGTATTCCAAGCACTTAACTGAGAACTACCCCACCCCACCCCAATCCTGACCTTTGTGTGTGTATAAGGGCTCACTGTGTAGATCTGGCTGGCTGGTTTCAAACTCAGAGATCAGCCTGCTTTTTTATTGTTTGTCCATTTTCTTTTATTGTGTGTATTTTGAAACAAGGTTTTGCTCTGTAGCCCTGGTTGATCTGGAACTCACTATGCATCAAGTTGGCTTGGAACTGACAGTAATCCTTCCACATCAGCCTATCAAGTGCTGAAATTACAAGTATGTGCTACCATGTCTGGCTAGTTCTTTTTCTACTTCACCACTTTAATATAAAGTCTGGCTTGGGGTCATTAGGTGGAATAGTTCAGGTCTGGGGCAGGACAATGAGCAGAGTATGAAGGAAAGCAGCAGCAGCCAGGCCACCTGGGAGGCAGCCGCTTCGTTATCTACATAGATGCTCGGGTCACTCATATTAGTTGTCTTGGTTTCTCAACAGTTATTCATAGTAATCAGGTTATAATGGGGTTTATGTTTGAACTCTCCATCTCCCCTGGCCCCCAACACTGGTAACCACCATTCTCATTTTTGTCTCATTCTGATTATTGTAGGTACTGCATGCCAGTGTAACCATGCAGTACTCAGACAACTCTCGGACTTTTAATACTAGCCAGCCATTGCTGAAAGTATTTGTCTGGTTTACTTGGTTACCACACTGTTGCTGACCTGGGGTAAAACTCAATGGAAGGAACATTTTCTGGCCTCTGGAGTTTGGTTTGTTTTAAATATTTATTTCTTTCTGTGGACTTTGGAGTTGATGGCAGTACTGTGAAGTAAAACCCACCATTTTGGAGCAGGGGATGTTAGTAGACTGTTTGCCTAGCACACATGAAGCTCTGGATTTGATGCTCAGCAGCTCAAGATCACCCTCAGCTACATAGTAAGTCGACCGTGTCTTTAAAACAGGAAACAAGACCCCAAACAAAAGCCTCCAAATGATTCCAACCCCAACAACAGTAACAAAACCCAACAACAACAACAAAATCCCAAACCACTATCTTTCATGAGTAATTTTTAAAAACCCACCCTGTATTAACCTGAAACTTCTGAATGGAATGTGCTGTGGGAGAAAACACATTGGCTTGAGTTGGTGTGATAGTTAGTCCAGAATCACCTGGGAAGAGCGTCAGTGAAGAATTGTCTAAATCAGGTTGGTGTGGGTCTATCTATGGGAGATTATCTTAATTACATTGAGAAACCTGCTCACCACAGGTGACACCATTCCCTAGGAAGGGAATCCTGAAATGCATTAGAGAAAGGAAGCAGAGAACAAGTATATGTGCATTCACCTGCTTTTGACTGTGAGTGTACTGTAACAAATTCTCTCAAGCCCCTGTTGCATGTATGTAGTAAGTGTACCGTGTGCATGTTTGGTGCCCAAAGAAGTCACAGAAGAGGGAACTGGATTCCCCTGGAACTGAGTTACAGATAGTTGTGAACTGCCACGTGGGTGCTGAGAACTGAACCCAGGTCCTCTGAGGAGGTGGTGCTCTTAACTGCTGGGTCATCTCTCCAGGCCCCTTTCCAGAATATACTTATCACAGCAATAAAAAAGGAAACTAAGACAGCTGGAAACCAATTATTTGGCAGGATGTTTAGCATATAAGCTGTATTAAAAATTGAGACTTTCCCCCCCAACACCACTCAGTGAGAAGTGAACTTATCACTCTGTTAAACAAAGTGTAAAGAACAACAAACCCAACACCCAACCCATGTAAAAATAGACTTCAGTGCTTTCACGTGGCTGGTTACTACAGAGGACCTTTCTACAGTCACACTCCATCTCAGGGAAACAAAACATAAAACCCAGAAGAACTAAACATGCTTTATAACCTGGAACTAAAATATACTTAAAAATATGTGTATATGGTGGTGGTGCATGCCTTTAATTCTAGCACTCAGGAGGCAGAGGTAGGTGGATCTCTGTAAGTTTGAGGCTAGCCTGGTCTACAAAATGAGTTCCAGGACAGCCAGGGCTATAACACAAAGAAACTGTCTTGAACCCCTACCCATCCCCCAAAAGTGTCTGTATTGTGCAGAAAGAGTCTAGCCATGTTTCTCAGCCTCGCCTTCCGACTCTTGGATTCAAGCTATTCTCCTGTCTCAGCCTCCCAAGTAGGTGGGATGACTGTGGGCATGGTGTACAGCACTGTAGCTGACCTTTAAAACACTTCTAATTCTCAGTAGTGCAATAAATGTGTAGTATATTAGTTTGGGGGAGAAAAGCGAGACAAAGAAAGTATTTAAAAAATTTTTTTTATTTATTTGTGTTGCTTGTTTGCACGTTACACATAGGTGGGTGGGTGCCGGGAGAGAGCATTGGGTCCCCTGGAATTACAGATGGTGGTGAGCCATCTGATGTGGATGCTGGGAACTGAACTCTCAGGTCCTTTGGAAGATTGTGATGGCTATCCTTGGCTGTCAACTTGACTACATCTGCAATTAACTAAACCCCAAAAAGGACACACCTGTGAGGGAATTTTGCTCAATTTGAAGTGTGAAGATCCACTTCTACTCTGGATCTTTGGGGTAGGAAGACACACCTCTAATCCTGATCTTCTCAAGTGGGAAGACCTGCCTCTAATCTGGGCCTTGTCTTCCTGGGAGCCCATGTGAAGCCACGGAAGAAAGCTCTTGCTTTTTGCCTGCTTGCTCTTGCCTCACTAGCACATCCATTCCTTCACTGGCTTTAGAGCCTCCTTTTTCAGGATTCCAGCATCTATTGAAGATCAGCTCAGATGTCCAGCCTTGTGGACTGAGCAAGTACTGGATTTTTGGGACTTTCCATTCATAGGCAGCCACTGTTGGATTAGCAAGATCTAGTAAATCCCTTTTCTATATATATAAGGAGATTAATTCTATAAATTCTGTTATTCTAGCAAACCCTACCTAATGGATTCTAGAGAACGCTACTCTTAACTGTGAGCCATTTCTTCAGCTAAAGACATCTAAACAGTAGCTTTGTACGACCATCTTTAACAGCTGATACCTAAGTATGTTTCTGAAATAAACAAAGTAAAAGTATACTGCATATAGTGATCTGAATATCAATAATTTTCTTATTCTTATAAACTTGAAATTATGGAAGTTTCTTTTCCATTTATTTGTTGTGGCTCTGTGCAGAGTAGGCAAGGGCTTTGCCACAGACCCAAATGTGGTGATACTGTGTTCCCCAAAATATTGTGCACCCTAATAAACTTATCTGGGGTCAGAGAACAGAACAGCCACTAGATATAGAGGCCAGAAAATGGTGGCACACACGCCTTTAATCCTAGCATTCCAGAGGCAGAGATCCACTTGGATCTCTATGAGTTCAAGGCCACACTGGAAACAGCCAGGCATGTTAACAAGAGCCTTTAATCCCAGGAAGTGATGGCAGGAAGCAGAAAGGTATTTAAGGCGTGAGGACAAGGAACTAGAGCCTGGTTAAGCTTTCAGGCTTTCAAGAAGCAGTTCAGCTGAGATCCATTTGGATGAGGACTCAGAGGCTTCCAGTCTGAGAAAACAGGATCAGCTGAGGAATTGGCAAGGTGAGGTGGCTTGTTCTGCTTCTCTGATCTTCCAGCATTCACCCCAATACCTGGCTCCGGGTTTGTTTTTTATTAAAAAGACCATTTAAGATTCATGCTACACCCAAATCCAACCCCCAAATTATACAATGTTCATGTTTATTTCTTCTTTCCTTCCTTTCTTTTTTTGAGACAGGGTTTCTCTGTGTAGTCCCGGCTTTCCTGGAACTCACTCTGTAGACGAGGCTGGCCTCAAACTTTGAGATTGGACTGCCTCTGCCTCCCAAGTGCTGGGATTAAAGGCGTGTGCCACCACTCCCAGTGTATGTTAGTTTTCATTGGGAAACAATAAACTATGCTTTTCTTTTATGCAGCTCATTCATTTCTTCAGTGATTACTGTTACACCCAGGGGCTAGGTCTAATTTTTCAATGCTATTATTCAGCTTACACTGCTCTACTCAGTTGTCAACAGTAATTAAAACAATATTTTAAAGCAGAGGTCAAAATTAAATCAATATACTGATTCAAGACACTACTGAGCAGAATTCAATGTCTGAGCTATAAGACACACATATACTTACACATATTGGGTTGTGGTGGTTGTTCTTGGTCTTTGCAACTCACATGCACATATAAATTTCATGAGACCATAACTGGTCCAAGACCTTTCATGTATGTAGAAGAACCCACACCTCTTGTTACAGTGAGACAGAAACGGCTGAGCTACATTGTTAAGGTTTTCAAGTAATGTTATGTACAGTTTTATTGCCAGTATATGCACAACAGTAAGCATAGAACTATAAATACACAATGTCATTAACAGTAGAAAACAAAAGTGTTACAGGTAGGAGAGGATATGGAGCAATATCTTTTTCTTCTGCTGGAACAGAACAAAAACAAGGGGAGGGAAAAGCCTACAACCAATCATCCGTCCAGTTCTCTTGGCTTAAGTTCTTTACATACATTTCTACATTTTTTTCAGCTGAACAAAGTATAGATAACTCTGTAACAATAGCAAACTGCTTCCCTAACAGCCATTTGCTTTCCAGTCAAATTCACCTTATGTTAGGATTTAAAAAAAGAAAAAAGAAAAAAAAAAAAGGTCAAGATGAGAAATCAATAGTATCCTGGTTCCAAATTACCTAATTTGGTCTTTTACCCAAACTGGTAATATTTGAAAGTTGGCTGCACATAAAAATAATAGCTTTAGCAGAGGTGATTAAAGAAAATGTTAAAAAGTAACAAAACATCACCTTAAAGTAGTTTTCCAAGACACTACAGGCAGCGGGTCAGTTAAAGTGTCAGCCCTGAAGAGGTAGGAGATGGGAGCCCACTGTACACGAGCCTCGGCACCATCTTCTCTCTCCTCAGGATCAGTGTGTTCATAAGACAATTTCATGGTCAAAGGAACCAGGTTCCATCATTCAACAAAAAGGTGCTGGTTGACTCCCACGTCAATAATTAGTTTATCAATTGAGAAACAGAGGACAGTCAAAGACACACATGCACTTGATTTTTTCATCTGTTTCCATTATCAAGTCTATTCATAAGTGAATCTGATATTAATAAATACAACAAAAGCATCATTCACAACAAAGATAAACCAAAAAGCTCTGCAACAAAACCATCCATTTTCCTATTCCCATGGAAACCCAGGCAGGTGATTTGGTGCAGCTTTCTTAGGGGGTCAGAGAAGGGGCACGGCTTTACATCAAGGTGTCACGATCAAGAACCCACAGACACGCTCAGTTGTACAGAACTGGCTGACTCTAGGACATTTCTCTCTGAGGTCATCCCAGAGAAGTTGCAGCTAGTGACACGCACCACCACCACCACCACCACCACGTCAACAGAGTCGGCTGGAGTCCCCAGTAGCCCTGCTTTGTCTCACGTCATTGTCAATATTTCTAGCATAGGACATGATACGGAACGAATCTCAAGGTAGCAATAAAAATATTCTTCTGCAGTTGAATAAAAGCAAAAAAAAAAAAAAAGTTTAGACTGTTAAACTTTTAAAGCCTGAAGCATTCCTGTTTAACCAGCATTTTAAAAATGTATACAATCATAACACTGGCAAAGGTTAGTGGGAAGACAAAGAAGTACAAACATGTGAAATGGTGAATTAGATTAAAAAATTACTTTGTACTGATCAACTGATGTTAATACTGCTTTTCCTGAATTTGGAATAATTATCATAAAGTTACATGCAGACTGAGGACACCCTCTGTTACAGAAAATACAAAACGGAACAAAACAAAAAACTAGAACTGGGAAACGGTAGCTTTGTCCCAAAAGCTGTACTTGAGAGTTTCCTTCCTGGAGGAGGGAGGGCAGCTGTCTTTTCAGAGACCTGGGAGGCTTCACTTGCAGCACTAACTTTGTCCAGAAACATCAGTAGTGGGATCAGCTCCTGCAGAGCCTGTCTGTGCACGCTTGATGTAGAGGTTCAGCAGCTTCATCTGTGGATCAAAGCCACATGCACCATTTGAACAAACTGCTCTAATTATAATAATATGATAAGAAATCTCACACACACACACACACACACACACACACACACACACACACACACACACATGAGATCTGAAAGACAGATATATTTGGAGACAGGGCCTCTCACAGCCATGCTGTCCTCAAATGTGATATGTGCCTGAGGATGATCTTGAACGCCTGACCTCCTGTTTCCATCTAGATGACAGGTGTGCACCGTCATTTTCAGTTTATGCGGTGCTGGGGTCTGAACCCAGGGCTCTGAGCATGTTAGGCCAGCTGTTTACAACTGAGCCACATGCCTTACCCCTTACGTCTAGTTTTACTTAGTCTTTTTGCAACTTGAAATGTAAATCTGCTCACAGTAATGACAATTGTTGGGGTTTGGGAAAACTCTGAATGAAGGTAAATGCCTCCAGTTAGCTGCACTCAGCTATAATTTAACCATAATTATATCTCATTCTCATCCTGTAGACAAGAACAAGTTTCAAAGCTCTGGTAATATTAATACAATAAGACAAATAACCTTTATCTAATTCTGTAAGTCTTAAGGATGAACCAGAAAGTTTTAGTTTAAGATACCAAGTCAAAGTTCCGGGGCTTTTTTTTTTTTTTTTTAAATGGTGACTTAGTCTTGTGCTAAGAGGTAGAGGCAGCAATGTGTACTCAACTACATAAGGTTGATGGGCATAAAGTGGAACCAAAGAGAGGATTTGTAAAGCCTAGTGTCCACTTACCAGTTTAGAAAATGTGTGACAGATACAGAAAATCATGGGGGGAGGGGCTGCCTTGAAAAAGTATAGCAAGATTGAACCACAAAGTTAGGATAGAATAGAAAAAAGGAGAGAATTTGCTTTTCTGAATTATGATCATGAGACACATGGTTAAAATTATGCTCAAAAATACTAATGGGTACAAACTGTAAGTGCAAAGGGCCTAAGTAAGAAGTGGTCTGCTGGATCACAAAGAGGTCCTGGAGGTGGATCTGGGTACTCAGGGGGCGTAGAGGATTTTTGGAGGTAAGAGGTAACTTTGGCCATGGTCGGAATTTCAGTGGACAGGAAGCTACAGTGATGGCGGTGGCAGCCCAGGTGTTATGGGAGAGGTGATGGTGGTCACTATCGGTGGTCCTCGTTACAGGAAGAGAGGTCATGGTAGTGATGGACAGCAATATGAAAACCACAATGGTGCTTACCACGAAGTTCTGGTTGCTGTAATTATGGTGGTGGTGGTAAATCTAATCAGTCTTGGAAATACACTGGCCAGCAATCACTAAACTATGGACCATGGTGAGGGTAGTGTTGGTGGTGGATACGGTAGTAGGTTTAAGTAACAGGAACGTTCTTGGCAGGAGAGAGGAAGCTTTGCAGGGCAGGTGGCCTTGAGACAGCCCTCCCACACAGGAGAGAACTGTAAGGCCCTGGCGCAGAGGCATCCGTGGTCCACACCAGCAGCACTACAGCTGCAGCAGGAAGCCCTACTGGTCACAGTACAGCTACTGACCGATTGGCTTCAAAACGCCCAGGTCTGCCTCTCACAGAAGGCTCCTCTTCCTCCTCACTGTGCCAGGCACACTGCCTGTGGGGGTGGCAGTGGCACCACAAGTAAGCGAGAGACATGCTTTGCATGGTGGGGCACACCTTTGATCCCAGCACTTGGAGGCAGAGGCAGGCGAATCTCTCAGTTCCAGGCCTGCTAGGGTTACATGGTGAAGACTTTGCCTCAGAAAACAAACAAACCAAAAAATTAAGAAACTTAAGACAAGCAGACAAAGCTAGTGGTTCCTGCTCAGCCTCCGGGGTGCTAGGATCACAGGCACAAAGGGTGTCTGGATCAAATCTCAAGGGAAATTCTGAAAACCTTCAAGTGTTCCACATTTTGGGAGATATAAAGTAATTTGTGAATAACTACAACAATCTGTGCTTTTTTTTTTTTTTTTTTTTTTCTCGAGACAGGGTTTCTCTGTGTAGCTTTGCGCCTTTCCTGGAACTCGCTCTGTAGACCAGGCTGGCCTCGAACTCACAAAGATCCACCTGCCTCTGCCTCCCGAGTGCTGGGATTAAAGGCGTGCGCCACCACCGCCCGGCAACAATCTGTTAACTAAACTTGTGGAATATTAGTTGAAGATGTGTTACATTCGTTTATGCTGTGGAACATTTGTTTAAGGATGTAAAGATGTGCTCATTCTTTTATGTTGTATTTGTTTAACTCTGTGAAGCTGTGTTACTTTGCCTGTCTAAAACACCAGACTGGTCTAATAAAGAGCTGAATGGCCAATAGATAGGCAGGAGAGAGGATAGGCGGGGCTGGCAGGCAGAGAGAATACATAGGAGGAGAAATCTTAAAAAGAGAGAGAGAGAGAGAGAGAGAAGAGCAAGGAGTGAGAAAAGGAAAAGGGGAGGAGGACTCCAGGGGCCAGCCACCCAGCTACACAGCAAGCCATGGAGTAAGAAGTAAAGAAAGCCGGGCGGTGGTGGCGCACGCCTTTAATCCCAGCACTCAGGAGGCAGAGGCAGGCGGATCTCTGTGAGTTCAAGGCCAGCCTGGTCTCCAAAGCGAGTTCCAGGAAAGGCACAAAGCTACACAGAGAAACCCTGTCTCGAAAAACCAAAAAAAAAAAAAAAAAAAAAAAGAAGTAAAGAAAGGTATATAGAAAGGTAAAAGTCCTGAGGTAAAAGGTAGACAGGATAGAAATAAACCAAGCTAAGGCCGGGCATCCATAAGTAAGAAGAAGTCTCCGTGCATTTATTTGAGAGCCAGGCGGCTGGCCCCGAAAGAATCAAAGCGTAAATATAAACCACCACCACTAAACAGGCCCCACCTTGGGGAGGGATGTAAGTGTGGGAATGGGAGTCTGTCAGCTGTTACAAATGACCAGGAGCTCCAGGTATTAACCCCACAGCAGCCTCCTGACCATCCTACCTCTCTGTTGGTGTTGGTAACTACAGCACAGACCTTAGCAGCAGAAAGAGCTGAAAGGCAATTGGAGGAATAAAGGCAAAGTGAAAACTCAGAGAACTACTTACTAAAAGCTGAGCAGCAAGTTCACCACATCATGCTGCTACCCGAGAGCCTCCGTACTACTTACTTTACTGCCGGTAAGTTGACTGAGATGTGGCTTTAGTTCATCACCAATCACCGCATGAACAGCTACCAGGCAGAAGACACAAGCTTTCCGGACACTGCTTTCTGAGTTATCGTAACCCTAGGGAAGAGAGGTCATGGTATTATCTCTGACAGTTTAAGAAGGCCACCTTGAAGGACAGAAGAGAGCTCTAACATGACTTCTCACCTGAGCCAACTTTCCACCCTGTAGGCAGGAACGATACAGCTTTCCTCTCTACCCTACCCCACACTCTACCAGCTGTCAGTGTTCTTAGCATGTTCTTTCTTTAGAAGCTGCAGTCTGCACCTGCCCCTTTCCCAATCCACTTTGCAAACATCCCCAGAGAGCCACCTTAGAGTATCAGCTCTGAAGCAGTGAAGACCTCCTCACCATCAGATGCTGTGGTTTGGCAGTCAAGGCCTTCCTAGAACCCAGGCCAAGGATGTGTCACATATGTCTCCTTTTTAAATAACCTTCTCAAATAAATCCAGTCTAGATAATGCACATCTCTTCTATCTGGATAGTCCATAGAAATCCTATTCGTAAGTACTAAATCAATTATCTGAATATATATGAACACGTTCCAAGTAAGAGTCCATTCCTACTAAAGTCATATTAGCTTTCTAAAATTACTGCAAAACAAATATCACACAATATCCTTCTGAAAAAATTTCATAAAAGAGCTAACTATTCAGTTTTACCATCTTTGTAGAATTATACATTAATTTTTTTCCATTTAGCACAACCCTAATTTCACCACTCTTTAGTACTGTAAATTTAGGCTTCATTTCTATGCTGTGAATGAACCCAGGGCTTTGAGTATGATGGGGAAATATACTCTACCACTGAACTGCAAACTCAAGCCTAAATGCTCCACGTTTAATTCTTCCTACCACCTCTTCCTCTGCAGACTTTTCTAATTACAAGTAACACTCAGATGCT
Source organism: Peromyscus nudipes (assembly GCA_902168325.1). NCBI lineage: Eukaryota > Metazoa > Chordata > Mammalia > Rodentia > Cricetidae > Peromyscus > Peromyscus nudipes. The sequence goes on along the minus strand of CABHPH010141816.1, from coordinate 13,424 downwards.
ACTACATCTGACATTCAAACACTGAAGGGCTGCTATGTGACCAGGATAGTGAGGTTAACAATGCTCAGAGTCCAGTGAGATGGAACTGACCTTCCAGAAGAGTTACTGAGTGCTATGGTCAGGTCAGGAGAGAGCTGGGTAGGAAACAATACTCAGAAAATACTTTGTAAAGAAGTCAAATGAAAGATAAAGGAGGAGGAAGCTAGTTGGGACAACAGAGTGGGGTGGTGTGAGGTAGGGATGGAGCTCAGTTGGTAGTGTGCTTGCCTAGGTCACACAAGGCCTTGGGTTTGATCCCCAGCACTGCAAAAAACAGGTGTGGTGGCACTTGACTCTAATCTCAGCATTCAGGAGAGGAGGTAAAGGCAGGAAGATTGCAACGTCAAGGTCACCCTATGCTATACAGCAAGTTCAAGGCCAGTCTGGGCTATATAAAATTCAATCTCAAAAAATAAGGACAAGGAACTAGAGAGCTGGCTCAGTTGTTAAGAGCACTGGAAAAGGGGCTGGAGAGATGGCTCAGAGGTTAAGAACACTGGCTGCTCTTCCAGAGGTCCTGAGTTCAGTTCCCAGGACCCACGTGGTGGCTCACAACCATCTGTAATGAGATCTGGTGCCCTCCTCTGGCCTGCAGGCATACATGCAGGCAGAACACTGTATACATAATAAATAAATAAATAAATAAATAAATAAATAAATAAATAAACCTTAAAAAAAAAAAAAAAGAGCACTGACAAAGGACCAACCACATGGCAGCTCATAGACATCTGTAACTCCAGTTTCAGAGAACCCAACGCCCTCTTTAGGGCTCTGCAGGAACTGCAAGCATGGTGCACAGACATAATACAGGTAAACATTCATACACATAAAACAAAAACTAATAAAATCTCAAAAGAGAAAAAGGACAAAAGGGAAGGAGGGCTGAATGAAGCAGACAGAGAGAAGTACATGATTTCATAAACAACCTAGCACTTTCTATGTATGAATAAATACATTCATTAAGGGAGAACACACAAAACAGGAGGGCAGGTATGGTGGTGTATGACTTTAATCCCAGGACTTGGGAGGCTGAAGCAGGCATATCTGAGTTCTGGGCCAGCCTGATATACACAGCGAGTTCTAGGTCAACCAGAGATATAAAGTAAGATCCTGTTTCAAAAATCGAAACAGAAACATATTAAGTAGGAGGACGAGGTTGGCAGGACCAGCTGGGGAGCTACATGAGATAGGGGTTCATTCTGGCTGTGGAAACCTGTGAAGGAGCTTAAGAGGTATGACATCAGAGTTGTACTCAGGAGGTCTATCTCTGAGACCAGCTTAATCTGGTTTGTATTAGCTTCCAGCTGCTGTGTAACAGTAACTTTAAACCTCAAGTCCCCTTGTCTTAAGGCCTTGGCAATCTGTCTCCAATTCACTTTGTCATCTCCATTTCCTGGTGTGTGTGGGGTGATGGTGGTGATGGTGGTGATGGTGGTGGTGTGGAGGCCTGAGGTGTCAGATTCATTGGAGCTGGAGTTACAGAAGGCTTTGAGTCCTCTTGACGAGCAATATCCATTATCTATCTCTCCAGCTCTGGTTTTAGTTTTTTTTTTTCTTCCCTTTTTGTTGTTTTTTTTTTTTTGAGACAGGGTTTCTCTGTGTAGCCCTGGTTGTCCTGGAACTCTGTAGACCAGGCTGGCCTCAAACTCACAGATATTTGCCTGCCTCTGCTTCCTGAGTACTTGGATTAAAGGCGTGTGCTGCCGCCGCCGCCACCACCACCACCACCACCACCACCACCACCACCACCACCACCACCACCACCACCACCACCACCCCATAAACAATGTCTTGTTGTTTTTTGAGACAGATTCCACTTACAGCTCTGGCTGGCCTAGCACTATATAGAACAGGCTGGCCTCACAGAGACTCACCTACTTCCTGAGTACCAGGATTAAAGGCACAACCACCATGCCCATTATGTTTTGTTTTATTTTTTGAGACAGTCTATGTAGCTGAGGCTATCTTTGTTTTGTTTTGTTTTGTTTTTGTGTTTTTTTTTTCTTCTTGAGACAGGGTGTAGCTTCAGTTTTCTCCAGTCCTGCTTGGGTCCCCACAGTTCTGCAGCCCACTTATAAAATAATCACTCAGTAGCTCATATTAATTAAAATTGCTTGGCCATTAGCTCAGGCTAACTATTGACTAGCTCTTACATCTTAAATTAACCCATTTCTATTAATCTATAAGTTGCCACGTGGCTTGTGGCTTACCAGTACTTTTACATCTCACTTCCTCTGTGTCTGTCTGGCGACTCTTGACTCAACCTTCCTGTTCCCAGAATTCTCTTCTCTGCATGTCCTGCCTATACTTCCTGCCTGGCTACTGGCCAATCAGCATCTTATTTATCAATCAATCAGAGCAACACAGTCATAGCATCCTGAGCAACAGGGTTTCTCTGTGTAGCCCTGGCTGCCCTGGAACTTGCTCTGTAGACCAGGCTGGCCTCAAGCTCACTATGTAACTGAAGAGGGTCTTGAACTCCTGATCCACTGGAGAGATGGCTCAGGAATTAAGAGGAATAGCTGTTCTCTCAGAGGATTTGGGTTTGATTCTCAGCACCAGCCTAGTGGCTTTCCACTGTCTGTAATTCTGATTCTAGGAGATCTGACACTCTCTCTGCCCTCTAGGAACACTGCATCTATGTGGTGCACATACATACATGCAACCAAAACATCTAACACATTAAAAAAAAAAAATGGGGCCCACAGCTCCTGGCAAAACACGTTCTCTGGTTGCTGTCTCTGGGATGCTGATGGAAGAGCAGGGCCGGAGGGCTTCTGGGTCAGGCCTCCTCCAGCTGCCAGCAGGCTGCAGCAGGTCCCAGCATCTCCTTCCTTCCCACAGGTACAGCTCTACTGTGTGGTGTACTGTGATGTGTACTCACTCATTAGTGTTTATAGTGTCACTTCTCCTTTCTCTCCTCTTGGGTAAACACAGAGGACAACTCTGTAGAGCTGGATCTCTCCTTCTACTTTTACATGGTTCTTAGGTCCTCTGGCTTCCGTCTTCACCTGTTGAGTTATTTTACCAGCCTTTCCCTGTGGGTTTTTTTTTTTTTAAATTTACCTTTATTTTTAATTATGTGGGTATCTGTGTACCTAAGTGGGAGTTTGTGCACATGAATGCAGTTCCTGACGAGGCCAGAAGAGAACACTGGCTCCTCCTGCAGCTTGAGTTACAAGTGGTTGTGAGCCACCTGATATAGGAGCTGAGACCTGAATTTGGGTCCTCTTCAAGAGAGGAAAGAGAGATGGCTTAGTGGTTAAGAGCGCTGGCTGCTCTTCCAGAGGACCTGGGCTCAATTTTTGGTATTCACATGGTAGCTCAGAACCATCTAGAACACTAGGTCCAGAGGATGTGATGCCCTTTTCTGATATCCACAAACATCAGCATGCATGTGGTGCACAAATGTACATGCAGGCAAAATACCTATATACATAAAATAATAATTAAAAATAAGTATTTTAAAGGGTGGGGGAGGGCATCTGAGCCATATCTCCAGCTCCCTTCTCCTGTATTGTGTTTTTGATGCATGTTTCCATAAGGGCTAATGAGAACTAGCTTTTTCCACTTGTTCACTGGCTATTTTACTTGTGTATCTTATTTGGTGAAATGTCTATACAAGTCCTTTGCCTATTAAAAACATTTTTGTTGTTGTTAAGTTAGAATATGTCTTTACATATATTCTGGCTCTTATAAGATACTAACTTGCAAAACTTTTCTCCATTCTATGGCTGTCTTTTCAGTTTTCTTGGCTGGTCTGGAACTCATAGAGATGGACCTACTTCTACCTCCCAAGTGCTGGGACTTAAAGGCGTGCCCCACCATGTCTGTCCATTTCTACTCACATTCAATATGCAATCTTAGCTGCTCAGGGAGATAATATTTTTGGTGAACATTTACAGATAGTCAAATACTATATACTACTATTGCCCCTTGCTGCTCTTTGTTCTGGTCTTAAGATTTATATACTCTAATTTTAAACATTTATAACAAACAAACTATAATTCAATTCATTCAGTTCCTGTGCTTTTCTGACAGGTTCTCAGTAATCACATGTCATAAGGCTTTGCATCAAACTTCAGAATTTAGGCTGCACATGCTGGTACAAGCCTGCAATCCCAGGACCTGGGAGTCTGTGGTAGGAAGACTGCCACAGGTGTGAGGCCAGCCTGGAGTTACCGAGTAAAACCCTGTCTCACAAGACCAGAAACAAACATGGGAACCTGGAGCCACAGGAGCTCCTGGATCATACTTGCATATCCTAGGGCTTCATCCAGGAAACATTAATTCAGCATTCATAACATATGAAGTATATACATTATGTACATGCTATGCTTATTACCAAAGCATATATAGCCCTGCACAAACACAGTGGGTAATAAAGTTCAGGGCAAAGTCACAAATAAACTACTGTAGATGCAAAGGAATAAATTATCCATTCTCTTTAAAAAGAGCTCAATATACACACTATGCAATATTGTTCAGCCACTAAAACTACATTGTAGAATATTAACAAAGTTTTACAGTATGTGGCTATATTGCAAAATATGATCCCATTTTTGCTAAAATGTTTTTATGTATGGGTGGAGAGAAAAAGTCATAGCCACAATGCATCTATGAATATTCATCAGTATAACCACTTTCTAGACAGATGTGGCAACAGATTTCTGCTTCTAGATGTACACAAGTACTGCAACAGTTATAGTAATAAAAAGCAGGGAAAAATGCAGAACCCAAATATTCAGCAATGAACGGATGGATAAACAAATGTAAATTCCTAAATGATGGAATGAAATTCTGACATTATAAACGAACCCACAAAACATTAAATAATAAGAGGACAAATATTTATGTTTTTCACATATATGAAAAATCTACAATAATTAAGTTCAAAGACAATAGAATAGATTATTGGGAACTGGGAGGGAAGTTATGAGAAATGTATTTTATTGTTTTGTACAAAATGCTAGTCTAGAATGATGGGGATGGTCTAGCAATGGACAGTAGTGATGGTTATGTAACACTACGAATGGATTTCACCACACCAGATCATGTACTTAAGAGATGGCTGAGTAGTACCTTTTATGTTACATATTGGGTACCCACCTAACCCACCTACCTATTCCCCCAATGCAAATCTTTGTCTTGACCATGGCAGTCTTGACTGTGCCACTAGTGTCACTTGAAAACAGTGTGAAATAACCAAAGCACACATGCATCCTGATGGACCCCTCCACGGTCTGCAGCTCACCTGTATTAGACCCGGCATGATCTCTGGTAAGAGCATGTTAAGGGTGTCCTTGGATACTCTCTCTATCACTTTTGTTTGCATTTTGATTGCAGCCAGATTAATTGGGTAGTCAGCAGTTTGTATGATTGGACAAAGCACTTTGATGCACTGCTCTGGACTAATTGAAGTAGCCAACACGGAGGCAGCTTCCTCAGCAGACCTCACCACCTAAAACAAAAGGCAAAGCCAGCCAGGAAAAACAAACAAACAAACAAACTGTAAGTCCTAAGTATGAATTTCATCAAGCATTTAATTTGACTTGGTACTCTGGATGTGCATTGAAAATACCGCAGTACACAGATGAATACAAGAAGGGAGGTAAGATCAGACTAGCAACTACCAGGAGCTGCCGACACTGGGCTCCACCGTCATTCTCCTTCTTCCCAGTTCGTCTACTGTTGGCAAAAGTAGTTTCATGACTTTAAGAATTTATTTAGTTTGCTTTATTTCATGTCATGGTGATTTAAGTGGTACAAATACTCCTTGAATGTAGGGACTAATGATGAACAGACCCCACTGTGGTTTGTAGGGAGCGAGAATATCATGAACATGAAGTAAGGTGTATTATGAAAAGAAAAAAGAGAGAATATGGATATGATAAGATAAAAAGGGAGATTATGGAATCTACTTTTAAAAAGGAATTACTTGTTTTAAATAGGATAAGTAATGAAAAATTTTTTTGTCTGAATTTGTCAAATGTTACTGGACTGGACATTGTTAATATATATAGTGGAGTTTTTTTTATCTGAATCTGTCAAATGTTAATGGACTAGACATTGTTAATGTAATCTTGACTGTGTATATTGTATATACTTACTGGATATAGTTTTTCTTGTATTAGCTATAAGCTTTTTTAATTTTAGACAAAAAGAGAGGAAATGTGGTGGTATTGTGTTCCCCAAAATATTGTGTATGCTAATAAACTTATCTGGGGTCAGAGAACAGGACAGCCACAATATTAAACATGAGGATAGGCAGTGGTAGCATACGCCTTTAATCCTAGCATTCTAGAGACAGAAATCCCTCTGGATCTCTGTGAGTTCAAGGCCACATTGGAAACGGCCAGGCACGGAGATACACACCTTTAATCCCAGGGAGTGGTGGTAGAAAGCAGAAAGGTATATAAGGCATGAGGACCAGAAACTAGAGGCATTTGCCCTGGAGAGGCCTTTGGCCTGGAGAAGCATGTGGCTGGTTAAGCATTCAGGCTTCTAGCAGCAGTTCAGCTGAGACCCATTCTGGATGAGGGCTCGGGGCATCCAGTCTGAGTAAGCAAGACCAGCTGAGGATCCGGTGAGGTGAGATAGCTGTGGCTTATTCTGTCTCTCTGACCTTCCAGTGTTCACCCCAATACCTGGCTCAGGTTTGATTTTATTAATAAGAACTTTTAAGATTCATGCTACATCAAGGAAAGAGGTTTACATGACTCTTAAGAAGGCTGTTTGAGAGATGGCTCAGAGGTTAAGAGCACTGGCTGTGCTTCCAGAGGACCTGAGTTCAATTCCCAGCAACTACATGGTGGCTCAAACCATCTAATAATGAGATCTGGTGGCCTCTTCTGATAAGTAGGAATACATGCAGATAGAACACTGTATATATAATATTAAAAAAAAAAGCTTACTGAATAAACCTGTAACAGAGGCAAAGGTCCTGTAAGTGACTCTCACTTAAAAATGACAATCTGTTATCTTCACTTGTTATATAAACAGCAAATTCTTATTGCTAAGTGGAATGCAGGCTGGTGAACTCTAATTAGAAAACGAAGAGCAAAATGGAGAAAGTGAAACTGGATGAATTACAGGAAAGGTCTTGGTATCCATGTATCACATGTGATAGAGCATATGCTCACATCTGTGTGTGTGAAGGCCAGAGTGGGGTGTCATTCCTCAGAAGTCACCCATCCTATTCAAAAATAAAAATGGAAATGATAGTGTTCTGCATGCATGTGTATAAATGTGTGCATGCCTGGGTGTATATGGAAGTCAGAGGACAACTTGCAGGAGTTGGTTCATTCCTTCCACCATGGGAATCAAACTCCATAAGCCTTGGGAGCAAATGCCTTTCTCTTGCCAGCCCCCAAGCTCTTTCTGCAGAAAGGGCCTCTCATTAGCATGAGATTTGCCAATTCAACTAGGATGGCTGGTCAGCAAGCCCTGGTGATCTGCTTGTCTCCATTGTCCTGTCCTGGGATTAGACTCACACCAGCATACCCAGCTTTTTTACTGCAGGTTTGGGGACTGAACTCAGATTTTCATCCTTCTGCAATAAGTACTCTACTGACTGACTTATGTGCCCAGCTCTATGCTTACATCTTAATCAAGCATTATATCAAAAACAAGTATTTATGAAGGAAATGATTAAGAAGGACACTGTTAGCTTGAAATGTTAGCTCACACCTGCAATCCCAGTACTTAGAAGATTCAGGCAAGAGGGTGTTCAGAGCTCAAGGCCAGTTGGATCACATAGTGAGTTCCAGGCAAAACCAAGGTACAGTATAAGACTAAGTATGAGGAAGTACACAAGAAGATGGTTCAGTGGGTAGAGATGCCTGCCATACAAGCCTGGCGACCTGAGTTCAATTCCCAGAAGACACATAAAGGTGGAAGAAAAGAACTGACCATATGCTCACACACATACAGCATGCACATATACACAATAAATAAAACTAAGCCCTCATCCACCAAACCAGAGTGCTTTCTGGGAAGCGCTTACAGGTTTATGAGACATAATTGTGATAATACAATAGTGACTGAACTTGTTGGTCACTCACCTCTTTATGGGGATCTTTATGTGCTTCCAATGTTTTCATGACGGTCAGCTCTGCATAGTTTTTGAATCTTGCTGGTTGATGCCTTAAGATTTCTTTTAAAACTTTTAATGCCAAAGCCCTGATTGTTGGCTAAGAAGAAACATTTAAGTGGTTTTAATAATATTTTGGATAGCACAAAATCTTTGCACATTTTCAATTTCTATAAGCATTTTAAGGTTGGGAGGAGGGACACTATATAAAGCATGTAGTACACAATTTATCATCTCTAATTGAAAATGGATCACTCTTACTTCTGTTGTATTTGGGAGATAGGCTGGGCTCAAGGTTGCAATGTAGCCCAGGCTGGCCCCAAAGGTGTAATCCTGCTGTTTTCACCTCCAGAATGTAGAGATTACAGGCATTTCCTACTACATCTACATTTTATATTTAATTAGGGGTCTGTGTCTGTGTGTAAGAGTGCAGGTGCCTTCAGAGGCCAGAAGCACGGGATCTCCTGGAGCTGGAGCTACAGGTGCTTGCGAGCTGCCCAGTATCGGGAGGTTGGCATTCAACACAGGTCCTCTTCAAGAGCATTAAGCACTCTTAGCGGCTCAGCCACCTCTCCAGCCCCATACACAGATTTTTAAAATTATTTTAGTCTTTCTAGGCTTAAGACCGTATTACCAGAGTTTGTGAGAAAAAAACATGACAGACAAGTTAAAAATTCTGGAAGCTGTTGAAAGGAGGGAGATGGAGAAGAGGACAGAAACCCCTGACTTTTGAGTGAGGCATGGGGGTTGGCAGCAGCTGCATACAGGGCAGAGGGCATCTTCAAGGCCTAGAGTGTCAGGGGAAGCAGGCTTAGGCTTTTGGCTAATAACCAAAAAAGAGACAGAAGGAAAAGGAAAAGCTGTGCTTTTTAAGCTAAAATTCACAAAAGTACAGGCTCTGCAAGGAAGACCTGCAAACAACTGCTTGGTACTTGGTTTCAGACAGAGTCTCACCCTGTTACCCAAGATGTTCTTGAACTTGCAGTGATTCTTCTAACTTAGCCTTCCAAGTGCCCAGCTTTACTACTTTGAGATAAGTAACATTTTGACTATGAAAGGAATTTTTACAACTGAAACATCCTCCCCTCCCACTGTGTAGCCCTGGCTGTCCTTGAACTCACAGAGATCCGCCTGCCTCTGCCTCCCAAGTGCTGGGATTAAGGGCTTGTGTCACCATTGCCCGGCTCTGAAAACATATTTAAATATGTACAAGTAATCTTAACTTTTCTGTGGGAATCAGCTTGCTACACGTATCTTCTTTTAACTATTGGAAACTTCTTAAAAATTTTAGAAACAAAAATCTGTTAAAAGAAACAGCACTTTAGAGTAAAAATTACATGCAGAAAACAGCAGCAGAACAGAGTCATTTTGTCAAGTTCCAATGTGTACTAGCTGATCAACAGGAAAGCTAAACAACAAGCAAGGGTTGGAAAGGCCCTGGGTGTGATTCCTAGTCCGCTACCCACAAAGCCAAGTAAGAATAAATACATGAACCCTCAGACAGTACAGAATATCGTTTATATACATATCCTGCAATTTACCTCTTTATCCCCAAGAGTCTCAAGCAATAACAGTAATATTGTTTTGAAGTGTTCATCCCAAACACTGAAAGATTCTTCCTGGGTTAGCTTCATGAGTTCATACAGGGCAATTTTTCTTTCTTCTATACGTTCATTATGGTTAGACAGCTCCTTCAACAGCTCTGCAACTAGGTCAGAATGGTCTAAGGAAAGATCTGTCAGAAGGGTGGAATATTAATTTTGTAATTTTATAGGCTGACTCTCAGGTGTAGAAATGACCACTTTAGAACACTATGAAACATAGCTATAACCAATGTGCAAGGAAACCCCAGGTATCTATCACCCAGACCTCAGCAGGAGTGTAACACTCCTCCCCATCCCCACCCCCACTGCACATCTCCTAGTTACTGCCTGTCAGGAAGCACCTCCTGCCGGAGGCTCTCTGTGTGTCTGGATATTCCACTTCCAGTGATTTAGGTAGTTACGACTTGATCATTAGGAACTTCTCCAGCAATATTTCACCAGTGGGCTGACCCACTGACTGCTGTTGAAACAATTATTTTAAGGAGTTAAAAATGTTCATTATCACTGGGCGGTGGTGGCACATGCCTTTAATCCCAGCACTCGGGAAGCAGAGACAGAGACAGGCAGATCTCTGTGAGTTTGAAGCCAGTCTAATCAACAGAGATCGAGTACCAAGACAGGCTCCAATGCTACAGAGAAACCCTGTCTCAAAAAACAAAAACAACAAAAAATATTCACTATCTAATCATGTCATTCCTTCCATGGACCAGAATTTTTCAGCAGAGAGTAACTTTATCAATTAGAGTTATTTTCTTTGTCCTGAAATATGTTTTTTTTTCTTGAAAATGGGCAAAATAAAGGTTTTATTATTAATTTTTATTATCTACCCACCCGCCCGCCTGCCCGCCCGCCCGTCCATCCATCCATCTATATCAAGACAGGGTCTCACTATGAAGTTCTGCCTGTCCATCAATTGTTATCAAAGAGGAGCGGGGTTGTAGTTACGGTTTTAATTTATGTGCATGTGTGTATGTTTCTGTGCATGTATGCCACATATGTGCAAATGCCTTCAGAGGCCAGAAGAAGGCATCATATTCCCTGGAACTGGAGTTACAGGCAATTGTGAGATGCTTGATCTAGGTACTGGGAACCATACTTGGGTCCTCAGCAAGAGCATCGAGTATTCGTCACAGTAGAACTCCAGTCTTACCAAAGAGTGGATTTGTCTTTGCTCTCTTTTAAGTGGTTATTTATTTATTTAGAGATAGGGTCTACATAGGAATGCATCACTATGCCTGGTTCATGTTTCAAAAAATATTTATTGTGTGTATGTGCACCATAGCATATGGATGGAAGTCAGAGGACAACTTGCAGGAGTCAGTTCTCTCCTTCTATCATGTGGGTTCCAAGGATTGAATTTAGGCTGTCAGACTTGGTGGCAAACGCCTTTCCCACATGAAGCCTTATGTCTGGCACTGAGAGGAATTTCAAGTTTATCACAGAAAGTCAAATAGCACTGGAACTTTTTTTCAATTTTATTTCATGTGTCTGGAGGTTTTGCCTGTGTGTGTGCAAATGTACCATGTGCACGCATGGTCCTGTCAAAGATCAGAAGAGGGTATCATATGCCCTGGAACTGGAGTTGTGAATGGTTATGAACCACTGTGTGGGTGCTGGGAACTGAATCCAGGTCCTCTGCAAGAACAGGAAGTGCTCTTAGCATTCTCTAGCCCTGTACTGGAGTATTTAAAGAAAGTAACATGGATCCAAAGGAATAAAAGTCTGGGCTAACAATACAGCTCAGTGGTTAAGAATACTGGCTGCTGCTGGGTAGCAGGGGTGTACGCCTTTATTCCTAGCACTCAGGAGGCAGAGGCAGGCAGAGCTCTGGGTTTGAGGCCAGCCTGGTCTACAGAGTGAGTTCCAGGACAGCCAGGGCTACAAACAGAAACCCTGTCTTGAAAAATCAAAAAAGAAAACAAACAACAACAAAAAAAGAGCACTGGTTGTTTTTCCAGAGGATCCAGGTTCAATTCCTAGCACCCACTTGGCAGCTGTAACTCCAGTTCCAGGGGATCTGGCACCCTCACAGACAAACATGCATGCAAAACACCAATGCACATAAAAATATAAGTAAATCTTTAAAAATGTATTAAAAAAACTAATTCCTTACCAACAAGGAAACACAGTATTCTGTACTTTATTATTGCTTTTCATGTATCTTGGCTGTGCCTTGCTGCTTACTGTGATCAGAAGGGCAGAGTGTACAGTCACAACTACCCCTTTCCAGAGTTGACAAGGGCACTTACTGAAGAGAGTAGTGACTACCCATCAGGCTATGCAGATTAATAACCCATAGACCTTTAGACTGAAGCCAATTTTACCTTCACGTGAACATAAATAATATGCTCTCTTGTAACAGGCCCTGAAACGAATCTTTATTAATAAAAGAGATCATGATTTCACACTCAAAGTATTATTATAAAGAATGGGTTATTTCATGAGAAGATCTCTGTCATTCTAGTATACAAGTTTGTCTGGAAATAAACTAAATTCATATGCTGTAACTGGTTGAGTTGTTCCTGGGAGGATGTTACAGTTATCTTGATTTTTGACAGTGAGGTCAAGTTGATCACCCAGGTTCTCACTCTAAACATAAGAGCTACCAAAATAGTATAAACAAACACCTACAGGTTAGGAGAGTATATTTTGTCAATTTTGAATCAACATGGACACATATATTTGGGTCCAGAGATGTTTAGACAAAGAGGGATGATCTGCCCCGAATGTGGGAAGCACCATCCACGGGCCAGAGTTCCAGACTGAATTAAAGGAGAAAGTGAGCTCCACATCAGGACCCACTCACTTCTGACACCGACTCGACATGAGCAGCTGCCTCGTGCTCCACCACCGTGACTCTAGTCATGACGTGTGTTCTGAAACCGTAAGTCCTCCTTAAGGAGCCTTAGTCAAGCATTTTGACCCAGTGACATGGAACAAGTACACATTCCCATTCCCCATTTCCTCACATTTTAAAGAGTTACAATAAAAGAGCAAATACAGCCACTGTTTCACTGATCGTCAGCCCTCTAAAATGCAAGTGCTAGACTTGTAACCCGTAACATACCGTCAGGAAACTGGTCAGCGTCATCATCAAACATGGCTTCCTTGAGGGCAGACTTGTTGAAGGGACTGATGCTATCTGAATAGTTATATGGATTATAGTCACGAGAGCGTGAAGAGGAGTGAACTGGCATTGAATGGAGCAAAGATGCTTTATTATCAAGAGCTGTCTGGCTGGAGTCAGTGGCATCACCTCCTGCTCGTGGATCTGACATTCCAGGGCCACACATCTATTGACAGGAAGAGGAAGGCACAGCAAGTTACCTCATTTTAAAATACCTTCTTCACATTCTAAAAAGATGCTTCTTCGGGGCTGGAGAGATGACTTGGCAGTTAAGAGTGTTTTTTGCTCTTCCAGAGGACTTGAGTTCAGTTCCCAGCCCCTACACTAGTTCCAGAAGATTGAATGCCCTCTGCAGGCACCCACCCTGGGTATATACTCACACAAATATACGAATAAAAATAGTCTTAAAAAAACAGATGTTTCTCTACTGTTTAAGGGGCTATTTAAGAACAGGAGCAATAGGACTGGAGAGACGACTCAGTGGGTAAGAGTACTTGCTACTCTTGTAGAGGACCCAGGTTCAGTTCCCTATAACCACATAGCAGCTCAAAACCATCTAACA
>CABHPH010141815.1:53817-68094 GCA_902168325.1 Peromyscus nudipes | reverse complement strand
CAAACAAATTACTATCCTTGGAACTTGACTGAAACAAGTTGTTAGTTTTTTCTCTCCTTTGAAATGGGAAGATAAATTACTAACTGCAGAAAAGTTCACAGAAATTTGTTATTTCATCTGAAAAAACATCTTTGGATGTCAACTGAATATTAGTATATGCATCTATTTTGAATTTACCAGTTATGGCTCATCACAGACATCTTATTATTTACTGTTCTTGTTTTACAGAGCTAGTACTGTAGGATATTTTGTTTGTGTTCTGACAAAGCCTGCCTGGAGATCAGAGGGCAGAGCTAGCCACTAGTTAACTAAAGGCCAAGCAGTGGTGGCACACACCTTTAATCCTAGCACTTGGGAGGAGGAAGCAGGAAGATCAGAAGTTCAAGGCCACCCTGAGCTACACAAGATTGATCCAGTCTAGAAGAGAAACAGAGCCAGGAGGTGGTGGTAGTGGTGGTGGTGGTGGTGGTGGTGGTGGTGGTGGTGGTGGTGGTGGTGCCCGCCTTTGATCTCAGCACTTGGGAGGCTCAAGTCTTTGACTCCCTGCACATGTGAGGCTCATGTCTTTAATCCCAGCATTAGGGAGGTAGAAACAGGATCACCCCCACTCAGTCTGAGGATTGGTAGAGGTAAGAACTCTCAAGTAGCTACTGCTCTGCTTCTCTGATCTTTCACTCTAATATCTGACTCTGGGTTTTTATTGTTAAGACTAATGAGGTTCGCGCTTCAAGCTAAGGTGTCATGTAGCACAAGGTGGACTCGAACTGCTATGTAGCTCAGGATGATCCTCCTGCCTCTACTTTTCAAGTGCTAAAATTACAGACATAATTTATACACGTGTTTACTTTTTGTTTTAGCTGAGTTTAGAGCATCACCAAAAGAGATTATAGTTGAGCTTGGTGGTGTACACCTTTAGCCCTAGTACCAAAGAGGCAGAGAGGCAGAGGCAGATGATCTCTGTGAGTTCAAAGCTAGCTTGTGATACATGAGACTCTGACTCAAAAAGGTGGGAAAAAGTACATAGGGAAACTAAGAGACTCAAAAAGGTGGGAAAAAGTACATAGGGAAACTAAGAGACTACCTTCAACTTGTTTTACTTTTTAAGACAGGCTGGCCTAAAACTCATGGTCCTAATACCTCAGCCTCTCAAGTGTTGGGGTTATAGGAATGCACCATAACACTTTGCTAAGTACTGCCTTCAACTTGATTCTGATTTTTTGAGCAGAAAGTAAAATCCAAGACTGTCATTTAGGCTGGGAGAAATTATAGACTAAAATTACAACACAACATGCATAACTGCTGCCTCAAGTTATGTGAAGCTTGTACAAAAAGGCCTGAGCAGTGCTGTTGTAAGGCTGGTCAAAAGCTCACGGCTGGAGAGGAAACTGGCCCTAAGTGGGAAACCTACTACTGCTGTTTTGCTAAAGACACATCAAACTGCCTTCTAAATTTTATGTCTATACCCATATATTAATGCTGCTCTCAACTTCGGCCAGAGAAGTTTCTGAGAGACTTATAACTTTCAAAGTTCTGAGAATAAGTGACTGCTGAGTGTGTCCCCTTTATTGGGACATCTCTACCTCCAGCAGGACTCAAGGACCACCAAGGAAGAAGGTGAGGAAAGAATGTAAGCATTGGTGGATGGGGAAAGATGCTGTCGTTTAGATATGAAATGGCCACTGCACTCAGGAACTTACAGCAGCTAGTTACCTGCACAGAATCAAGCCAGTCAGTAATTCCAACATGAGTGAGAGAGGTGTTTATGAAGCTCCACCATCAGCTGAGAAGTGACTGGCAACTGATGGCTGCTGGAGGAGGTGGAAGTCATTTGATTTCTGGGATATGGCTCATGCTCATGAAGGCAGCACTAACTGGACTTGGTGGGTCATTTAAAAGAAAACGAGGAAGAAGAGAAGGAGGAGATGAAGGTGAGAGGAACATGTGCTGGAGGAGTTGGGAGGTGAATAATATAAGGACAGATTTTATACACACATACACACACACACACAAATGGTTGAATAAATATTTTAACAAAAATGAATAGTACTCTACAGGGTAGGTGGAAATATTTCAACTTAAAAACTTTTATTCTATCTCTTTCACATGTACATATCACTGTATCTTGCTACTACTTCATATTTGCCTTCCAAACACTCTTTCTACCCCCCCAATACCTTCGAGGTCATCTTCTTCAACTAAGAGTACCCCCTTTTAGAAAAGGCAACTTTGTAAATAGTACTGTGATGGAAGGATGATTTTCGTTGATTTTTCTGTTTTGTTTTCTTTTGTTTTTGAGAAAGATGTCTCACTTGGTACCCAGGATGGCCTGGAACTGACTATGAAGCTCAGGCAATCCTTGAACTTTTGGTGATCCTCCTGCCCCTTGCTTATAAAGAACTGAGATTACAGGAATGGGCCACTGAGCCTGAAAAGTCAGTTACTAATAGAAAAAGAAGATACCCATGACTGGGGCATAATTCTGTGCCTAGATCCAAAATCTCTAGGATTAAAAGAAGAAATGGGGCGGAGGGCAGGGGGTGGGGGAGGAGGGTCTTTAAAAGAATGAAATAAATCAGCAAGATCTCCAGACACTTTTGTTTACTTGGGTTGTCTGAAATTTGCAATAAAATATTATACATGATTGAAAACAAGTAGTCAGACAAAGTTTGTTAACAGAATATAAAAAATAAGGACAAAAACAGAGTATGTGAGGTGAGCACAGCAGTAAGGGAAAACACATTGAGGGAGTTTCTCACAAAGTATCACACTTCTCCAACTTTATTTATTTATTTATTTATTTATTTATTTATTTAGTTAGTTAGTTAGTTAGTTAGTTAGTTATTCAAGATAGGTTTCTCTGTGTAGCCTTGGCTGTCCTAGAACCCACTTTGTAGACTAGGTTGGGCTTGAACTCACAGGGATCCATCTGCCTGCCTCTGCCTCCTGAGAGCTAGAATTAAAGGCTTGTGCAACCACCGCCCGGCCACACCTCTCCATTTGTATATTGTTTCCTGTATGTTATAGGAAGCCTCTTGATAAGAAAAAAATTCATTAGGTAAGTGCCTGAATTGTAGTTAAGTGAGCACTAGAGGGCGAACTCTCCACAGATTTAAAGATTTTTCAAACACACTCACCCATCCAACCAAGAAAACCCATAGCCTTTTTAAGTCCAGAGAAGGATAAAAACACAGCTGTGGAACAAAAATAGAAAAACCACGGTACCCTAAGTCAGGTGTGAAATCTAGGTCTGGGTTCACCATTTCTATTAATTCAGTCCAATGAAATGAAAACAGAGCCAACTCACCTACTTTGGGCCTCAGCTTCCTATATAAAAATAAAGTAGTCATTTAGATAATTTGAAAAATAATTTTTGAGCTCTTAAATTTTTAAAATAATCAATGTTAAATCATTAGGTCTTAATTTTACTTTCCCCCAAGACAGTTTCTCTGTGTATCCCTGCCTGTCATGGAACTCTTTCTGTAGACCAGGCTGGTCTTGAACTCACAGGGATTCACCTGCCTATGCCTCCTGAGTGCTGGGATTAAAGGCATACATCACCACTACTTGGCTAGGTCTTAGAATGTTAAGAATGAGAACCAGCATGTGCTTTCTACATACTTGTTTGGACAGTCTGCACTTGTTTAATTCATTAATTCAACAGGCCCTCCTCAGTTTTCACAGTGGGTATTTGTTTTTAAAGAAGTTTCCATACTAGGAAATAAACAAGACACAAACATTTTAAAAAAGGCCCAGCCTTGGCAGCCTGGTGTGGTAGCACACACTTTTAATCCCAGTACCTGGGAGGCAGAGACAGGTGGATCTCTGAGTTCCAAGACAGGCAGGGCTGCACATAGAAAAACCAAAAAAGGACACCAACATCTTTAACATGGTGCAGGCTCACTTTCAGCTTATAAGAAAGATGTGCTTGCTTTACATGCACAACAGCCCAATTTTAGACTAAACGTTCAAAGAAAAAGAGCAATGTAGCCCCCAGTGGTCTCACTTTAATTCTAACCGTTAGGTAACACAAACCGGGCTGTTTCAATCAGTGGGAGGTGGCTCATCTGATGTAATGCCAGCTAGGAGGCCTTCCGCTTTGTTCATTTCCATGACAAAATTATGAAAAGCAATCAATCCTCTGAGTTTTTGACACTACATTTCCCAGGGTCTTTCTCCTTTATTATAACCTACAAAATATAACACATTTTAAAACCAGCAACATTAGAGCTCTGATGGAAACTTCTCTGATGTGACATCTGAGACAGTTGGTGAGTTTTGTTTGAGACAGGGTCTCACTATGTAGCACCAGCTGGCCTCAAACTCAGAGAGAGCCATCTGCCTTTGCCTCCAGAGTGCTGAGATTATCGATGTACACTACCATACCCAATTTCAGGAATTCTTGCCAGGCATGGTGGTACATGCCTTTAATCTCAAAAACTTGTATGGCAGATGTGGAATATTCCTTTACATGTTCACTGTGTCAACATGTCACTGAGATTTGTTTAATAAAGAAGCTGACTGGCCAATAGCTGAACAGGATAAGGGTAGGCAGGAGAGCCAAACTAAGAATGCTGAGAGGAGGAAGGGCAGAGTCTGGAGTCTCAGCAGACGCAGAGAGAAGCAAGATAGGCATACCAAACTGAGAAAAGGTACCAAGTCACATGGCAAATCGTAGCTAAGAAATATGGGTTAATTTAAAATGTAAGAGCTAGTAACATACTTGAGCTGTTAGTCAAGCATTTATAATTAATATTGGGTCTCTGTGTCAGTTATTTGGAACTGGCTGGTGGGAAAGAAAAGTCTGCCTACAGGCAGAGAAACCCTGTCTCAAAAAAAAACCACAACACACACACACACACACACACACACAGAAGAGAGTGAAAGAGTTTTTTTTTTTCCTCTCGAGACAGGGTTTCTCTGTGTAGCTTTGTGCCTTTCCTGGATCTCACTCTGTAGCCCAGGTGGGCCTCGAACTCACAGAGATCCACCTGCCTCTGCCTCCCAAGTGCTGGGAATAAAGGCGTGAGCACCACCACCCGGCTTTTTTTTTTTTTTTTTTTTTTTGAGACAGGATTTCTCTGTGTAGTTTTGGTGCCTGTCCTGAATCTCTCTCTCTCTAAACCAGGCTGGCCTCAAACCCCCAGAGATCCACCTGGCTCTGCCTCCTGAGTGCTGGGATTAAAGGTGTGTGCTACTACCGCCCCGGCGAGAGAAAAATTCTTTACAAAATGGAGCGAACAAACAAAATATTATG
Source organism: Peromyscus nudipes (assembly GCA_902168325.1). Lineage (NCBI taxonomy): Eukaryota > Metazoa > Chordata > Mammalia > Rodentia > Cricetidae > Peromyscus > Peromyscus nudipes. The sequence continues at coordinate 62,840 of CABHPH010141815.1, read as the reverse complement.
ACATGTTAGATTTGACCTGAAGAACACTTGGACCTCATGAAACCCCACTCTGGAGATAATTCTAGTGGCAATGGCAGCACATCAAGATGATGAAGTACTTTACTATCACACAGGGTAGATGTTCAAAACACCTTGTAGAATAATAAAAGATAACCACCACATGGAATGACCCACTGGGCTAAACATTCTATCCAAGTCACATTTTGCCTGAATGTATGTCTGTACCATGTGTGTTCCTGGTGCCAAAGAGGTCAGAACAGAGTACCAGATCTCCTAGAACCAGAGTTACAGATGGTTATGAGCTTCCATGTGAGTGCTGGGAACTAAATCTAATCCTCTGTAAGAGCAACCAGTGCTCTTAACTGCTGAGCCATCTCTTCAGTCTCCTAATCCATGCTTCACTAACACAGACACAAGCCTGATGTTCTCCTTTTGTCTGTTCATATACAGAGTTATACATGTGTAAATACAAGTCTCATTATTAAACACACTCAAACACGACTATATTGTTGCAGTAACTCAAGCTCTTAAACTGCTGAGGAATGAAGCATCAGAAAACACAGTGGAGGGCTGAAGAGATGGCTCAGAGGTTAAGAACACTGGTTGTTCTTCCAGAGGTCCTGAGTTCAATTCCCAGCAACCACATGGTGGCTCACAACCATCTATAATGAGATCTGGTGCTCTCTTCTGGCATGCAGACGTACATGCAGGCAGAACACTGTGTGCATAATAAATAATCTTAAAAAAAAAAAAAAAAGAAAGAAAGAAAAAAAGAAAACACAGTTGAAAGAATTAAGTCTCCATCAGTATTAAGGTATTTGGGAACATCACTTACTTGCCATTTCACTACTCTTAAGTACAAAAATGTCACTTACCTTGTGATGCAACAAATGGTACAAGTTGTAATGCACAATGTACTGCACCAAAAAGTGCTATTGGAAAAGAAAGCTGTTCACATGACCTGCCCCTCTAAACACACCTTTGCCCAGATGCGTGTTGATAGACATGTATCGTGCCGTTCCAGTTAAGCTTTTGTGCTCTCTGTAAGGTATGTGTTTTTTGGTTTCAGGATCAATGTATTCCTTGGCCAGTCCAAAATCTATTATGTGTATTACATGCTCTTTCTTATTGCCTTGTCGGCCAATCAAGAAGTTCTCTGGTTTGACATCTCGGTAAATAAGATTCTTTGAGTGTACATACTCCATTCGAGAAAGCTAAAAGAAAGAAAAGAAATAATAGAAATACCTTGAAATAAGCAAAAGGGGAGGCATAGACCTAAAACGCTTCCTTTCTTTTTTCTTTTTTTTTCTTTTTCTTTTTTTGAGACAGGTTCTCACTATATAGCTCTGGCTGGCTGGGCGGTAGTGGCGTACACCTTTAATCCCAGCACTCAGGAGGCAGAGGCAGGTGGATCTCTGTGAGCTTGAAGCCAGCCTGGTCTACAGAGTGAGTTCCAGGACAGCTCCAAAGCTACAGAGAAACCTTGTCTTGAAAAACAAAACAACAACAACGAAACAAGCTCTGGCTGTCCTGGAACTCACAGAGCTCTGCCTGCTTCTGGGTTCAAAGGCATATGCCACTATGCCTGGCCCAAAATATTTATTCTTAAAATCATGCTTGCTTGCTTATTTACTGATAGATTAATTAATCTATTTATTTATTTATTTATTGACATGGTGTGGCAGCCAGATTATTTATTCATTTATCTACATTTTAAGTTTTTTTTTTTTAATTTATTTGTATGTATATGTGCCTTCCCGAGTTTACATGCACCAGTTGTGTGCATGTGTCCTCAGGGCCAGAGGCTGTCATATTCCCTGGAACTGGAGTTACAGGCAGTGTTAGCAGTCTAATGTGGGTGCTGGGGACCAAATTCAGGTTTTCTTCAAGAGCAGTAACTGCTCTTAACTGCTATCTCCAGCACACCCCACCCCTAGTACTTTTTGTTACAAATATGTAACAACTACTCAGATTAGGGAGAAAATGAGACAGTAGAATTTGGCTAAAATAGTAATACTTTACTTTATACACTGTAACTTGCAAACCTGCCCTCTGGGACAGGAGCAGTTACCAGTTACTTCACCTCCTTCCCACACTTTCTGTCTTCAGTTGCTCAGGATTCTCTAACCCCAATCTCGGGACTGAAGAAATAAGAAAACAGAGGCTAAGTGAAATTAATGCGAGCCTGACATCAGCTAGCCGGCTGGCAGCAGAAGGAGCATGCACAGTCTTTACGCTGTAGTGGTGACCAGAGCTTGACGTAAGTAACTTTAACACTGTCTCAAATTTAATTAGATAGTTCTATCTATAAAGCATTTCTACTTAGTGTAGAAAGGGAGACTTAAGTATTTTGAATTTGGTCAATTTTCAAGTGTTTCCAAATTGCTTTTGGATAATGGTGAGACCATCACTACTTCAAATGAATTAAGATATACCTAAAGGCTGGAGTGGTGGTACACATCCACTTTAATACTCAGGAGGCCGAAGCAAGAAGATCTAGAGTTCAAAGCCAGTCTAAGCTGGTGAGAACATCTCAACAAAACAAAACAAAAACCACCCAACATTTGAATTCTTCCCTTGAAGGTCTAAAAAACATCTCAAAGAGACTGTTTTAATTGCTTAAACTGGAACTAGTATGTAATTTGGCTGCAAAGCTTCTTGGCCAGCCCAAAAGTATTATATAAGATGCCAGAGAATTAAACATCTCAGTTACAAGGTGACTTTTGAATGAATGTTAGTGCAGGGGGTAGTACCTTCAATTATTTCTAGTTTTCAACAGTGAGAGAAGGAGGGCATGATAAAACCGTACAGCTATGTGCCTAAGACCTATAAATAAAATGCTGAAGCAATTACTTGAATGTGCACAACTCCACCTATTCGTCCTCTTTCTCCCTAATGTAAATTATATTCCTCCACTTCAGTTACAGAAAAGGTTCTGCTTCAAGGTGCAAATTCTTAAAATAGAGCAAACTGCAGATGCATTGTGACTTCTCTCAGTTAACCCTTTTGTAACCCTCTAAGTTGTGTGACCAAGAACTTACCTTAGTTGTTTGGCATATTACATACTGGCCAAGAGTCTTTGTGGCCAAATTATACATAGAAATCAAGCTAAGGCAGCAGTTGTAATAGTTCCTTTCAGAAGTCTGCTAGATTCTTCTAGCAGGCTATTAAAGCTGTAAAAACTAATTCGGATGTCACATCAGCAAAAGGCCCATAAGGATATGGGCAAGGGATCTATTTATCTTCTGGAATAGCACGTCAACTCACCAACTGGATGGCTATCATTAACACCGTCTTCAAAGTAAACGTTCGGTCACAGAGGTCAAATAAGTCCTCCAAGCTAGGGCCAAGGAGCTCCAGCACCATGGCATTGTACTTTCCACATGGTCCAAAATAATATACCTGTGGGAGACCTTCACCTGAAAGCAGGGGGTGGGGTGGGGTATGGGGTACAGAGTGGGAAACACAAAAACCAAAATATAAGACAACTACATTAGCAATGAATACAATATAAAGAAAGTGTAATCTGTGAGATTTCAATTTCCTTTCACAGTCCCTCCTGGAAAAGTTAAACTGAGTATAATAGCTTCAGGGGGAACCATTACTGGGTGGAAAAGGCTAAGTCATTGCACAATATGTTCAAAATAAGCAGTTATTTAATACCAGAGTGCCAAAGGCATTTCCACTGCTATATAAAAGAAAATGGTCCCTGTTCCATTATTGGTTCAGAGTGTAAACTATTCTTCCCAAAGGACGCTGAAAGTGAAGTATCATAAAAGGTTCAAAGGAAGCCTTGCTGAGCTCAAATCCAGGCTAACAGACCTTGTTACATTAGCTGGTTTCATTAGCACTCCCAGTGCTTACTGCTAAAGCCACAGGGAGTTGTTTGCAACTGCTGCCCATGGAGAATTCAGATTGAAGAGGCCAGGTCAAAGGGGTGCAGCCTGGCCCTAGGCCAGCACAACTGGCTTTCTTTTCACACAGAATCTCTATAGGGTTTTGTTTTCTCTCAGCTAGGAGTCAGCAGACACTTAGCATTTGGTTGCTGTTAATTATAAAAGGAAAAGGGGAAACTAAAATCTCAAAAGCTGCAGTTTTCCCAAATTTGAAATTCATAGATATGTGAAGCTAAAAATCTGGATTTTCTCACCTAAATAGCAACTTGTGAATGAATTCTTCTTTAAAGTGAATTATAAAAACAAGGTATTCAGTAAATGTTTATAAAATTACACATGAGAACAGTGGGTACTTAGAAAGCTGCAAAACATGAAAAAAAATTATCTCATCTAGCAGCAACATTTCCACCCCACACATGTATATATTATTCTACATTTAGGCTGGCCTCTAAGTCAGAGCGAAATGCTTGTCTCTGCCTCCCAAGGCAGAGATTAAAGGTGTGCACCACCACATCCAGCTCCATCTTTTTGTTGTAGTTGTTTTTGTTTTTCGAGACAGGGTTTCTCTGTGTAGTTTTGATGCCTGTCCTGAATCTTGCTCTGTAGACTATGCTGGCCTCGAACTCACAGAGATCCGCCTGGCTCTGCCTCCTGAGTGCTGGGATTAAATGTGTGCACCACCACTGTCCGGCTATTTTTTAAAAGAATTATTTTGGGGGCTAGAGAGATGGTTCAACCAAAAGTTAAACATTTTTATTTATGTGTACCATGCATGTACAGGTGCCCATGGAGGCTAGAAGAAGGCATACGATCCAATGGAGCTGGAGTAACAGATCCTCTGGAAAAGCAGGAATAGCTTTTCACAGCTGAGCTGTCTCTCTAACCATTATTGTTTTTAATTAATATGGATGAAATATAGGCAGAAGCAATATAAATCTAACCATCCTTTCCCCCAGGGAAGGCCTTATGTATCTGGAGTTACTGTGATTCATTGCTGCAATGCATTTCACATATTGCATTAATCTATCTTGTTCCTCTTACACCCTAAACAACTTGAGTATTTTAATATGTTCATACCTAGTCTATATCATCTACTAGGGTACTCTTGCTCCTACTAGTTCTGGAGTTACTTTTATTCTGTCTCCAAACAGAAAAAGGATTTAAACTGAATTGTCTTTTTTCCCCTTGCTGTGGGATGGTCTGTATGTCAAATCTGTTGCTCTGATTGGTCAATAAATAAAACACTGTTTGGTCAGTGGCCAGGCAGGAAGTATAGGTGGGACTAACAGAAAGGAAAAAAGGAGAGAACAGGAAGCTGAGTGAGAGAGACACTGCCAGCCGCCGCCATGACAAGCAGCATGTGAAGATGCCGGTAAGCCACGAGCCACGTGGCAAGGTATAGATTTATAAAAATGGGTTAATTTAAGATATAAGAACAGTTAGCAAGAAGCCTGCCACAGTTTGTAACAGCCACACAGTTTGTAAGCAACATAAGTCTGTGTGTTTACTTGGTTGGGTCTGAGCGGTTGTGGGACTGGCGGGTGACAGAGGTTTGTCCTGACTGTGGGCCAGGCAGGAAAACTCTAGCTACATTCCCTTCTGTTGTTTTGAAGTCATTTTTCAAGATTTTAAACATACAAAGTGTAACAGTTGTTTCCAAGGAGTCTTGCTGAGAAATTCAATGTAGAACATTCTACCAAAGAGGTTAATTGCTTTTATCTATCAAACACATGATAGATAGAGTTTGGGAATATTTTTTTTTTAACTAAGAAATTTTTTTATTCATTCCACATACCAATCACAGATCCCCCCTCATCCCTCCTCCTGCTCCCCCCCCCCACAAGCCTTCCCCGCCAGGTCACCACTCATTCCCTAAATATTTATTTATTTGGGGCATTGATGTTTTGCCTGTGTGTATATCTGTGTGAAAGGAGAGTGCCAGATCCCCTGGAACTGGAGTTACAGTCAGTTGTGAATGCCATGTGGGTGCTGGGAATTGAACTTGGTCCTCTGAAAGAGCAGCCAGTGCTCTTAACCGCTGAGCCATCTCTCCAGTCCTGTGTTTCTTTCTTTCTTTTCTTTCTTTCTTTCTTTCTTTTTTTTTTTTTTGTTTGGTTTTATTCAAGGCAGGGTCTCTCTATGTAGCTGTGGAGCCTGTCCTGGAACTAGCTCTGCAGACCAGGCTAGCCTCGAACTCACAGAGATCTGCCCGCCTATGCCTCCTGAGTGCTGGGATTAAAGGCGTGCCCCACCACTGCCCGAGTTTGGGGATATTTTAAATTTATACTCAATTTAATAGTTTTTTTTAATATCTCTAAAAGTTTATTTCCCTAACAGTAGTATTATATTCCTCAGAGCTAGTTGTAGGAGGTCTGTTAGTTGTCTGGCAACATTCATTGTTTTTTTCTCCCTATTTACTAAAAGAACTTTTTTGTTGTGTGTGTATTTATGTGTGTGCAATGCAGATGTGTATGCATGTGTGTATACATTTGTGTGTATGCTAGAGTCAACCTCAGGTGTTGTTCCTGTCTTTGCCTCCCTAGTATTGAGAACACAAGTGTGCACCACACTGTGCCTGGGTACTGGGTGAGGTGTTGAACTTTTTGGTCTTAAATTTACTGACTGACCACTGCAAAAGCAAACTGCACAGTTACAATTAATTACAGAAATGGTCAAAGAGATGGAAGCAGAAAATTCTAGGTAGGGTGGTTCTATCTAGAAAAGCCCTTTCAAGAGAGCTGATTCTAGTGGATGGGATACCTTACGGAACTCCAGAAGCCAAGGAGAATCAAAAAGTACCTTCAAAATACAATATAGCAACAGGAATAGATGTAGCAACCAAAAGAGTCTGATATCTGTGGAATAATCACACCCAGGTTGAATCTTCCATCCATCTATATCCGTTTTTTTTTTTTTTTTTAAGATGCTAGGGATTGAACCTTAGATAAATGGCCTATCACTAAACTACACCTCTATAACTGTTTCTAGATTTTTCTTAATCTAACTGAGCTACAGTTACATGTTTTATTTGAAAAAGAAAAACCAAAGCTAACCTTACTTAATAAATACATTGTTCCTTTACTTGGCTGAATTCTAAGTCTAGGCACACTATCTTCTTTTTAAACACAGGCTCCAAGTCAGGTCTACTTAGTTAAAAATGAGACTAATAGCTGGGTGGTGGTGGCGCACGCCTTTAATCCCAGCACTCGGGAGGCAGAGCCAGGTGGATCTCTGTGAGTTCAAGGCCAGCCTGGGCTACAGAGCGAGATCCAGGACAGCCACCAAAACTACACAGAGAAACCCTGTCTCGAAAAACCAAAAAAAAAAAAAAAAAAAAGAGAGAGAAACTAATAAGTTGCTTGTTCTCAACATCTCAACAATCTTCAATATCAAACTTAGGTATCCCCTTGTCACAAGTTTCCATATTTACTAAAAACCCGACAAAAGCATTTTTGGGTAATGCCTATAATTAATTTCTCTCTCTCTCTCTCTCTCTCTCTCTCTCTCTCTCTCTCTTTCTCCTCTTTGATTTTTCCATACAGGGTTTCTCTGTGAAGCTTTGGAGCCTGTGCTGGATCTCGCTCTGTAGACCAGGATGGCCTTGAACTCACAGAGATCCACCTGCCTCTGCCTCCCAAGGGCTGGGATTAAAGGTATGCACCACCACTGCTCAGTACCTATAATTTCTAACAATAATGTCAACAATAAGTTCTGCTAGAAACTTAAAAGAATGAGGAATTCCTGTCTGCTGCAGGCAAAACTTCAGAAGGTCTTAGTGAACTTTGGGATGTCTGAGACCATATCCAGACCACTGAGTAGCTTGACAGCATTTCTAGGGAGGTACTAGTTCCAAGACACTAGTGCAGAAAGAGTTCAAGAGTTTTGTATCTAGTATTTGCTTGTTACTACTTCTAGCAAATTCCTTTGACCCCCTCTGTAGATTGGCTTTTTCATCTTTGCAACATAGAAGAATTTAAACTAGCTCCTCTTTAAATCTAAATTATGACTATAATTTCCTTCTGGCTACATCTTTGTAAGGCCACAGAATCAGTATGAATTAAACTTAGATTCCATGTGGAGTAGCAATTAAAATGTAAGCTATCAGTGGTTTATAACTAGAAAAATGTTCACCTGAAACATCTCTAAAACTTAAAACAGATGAAATGATTTTGCTTCACACCTTCTAAATTAGACTCTCTAGGAGTGGAGCAGAAGCAAACACTCTGTAAGTGATGGGCAGCCCCAACTAGAAGCTGCCACCTGGAGAGGAGAAACAAAGGGCATTGTTCTGTTTTATGACTTACACATTACTAGGACTCAGAAAATACAAACAAACCAGTTTCTACACAGTTCTTTCAGAATGGAACAACTGAACTTATTTGTCTATTAATTTAAGATTGTGTCTCACTATATACAGTCCAGACTGGCTTCAACCTTGCTTTCTTCCTGCCGTAACCTCCTGACTGTTGGCACTGCATGTGTGAGTCACCATATCCAGCTTGGACACAATTCCTTTTAAAGGAAATAATTTTAAGATTATTTATTTAAAAGACTTCCTGGGGGTGAGGGCAGCTTTCTATGCCAAGTTTCTTAGATTATTACAAAAAATGGACTACCAAGCAGGAAATTTTCTTTAGGAGAAATAATTTAATAGATCTGTTTATACAAAGAGTTGCCTGTATAAGTGCTATTCTGTACCTATGTATTTTGCATGGCTATCCATACAGTAGTAACAGACCTTCATGACTCTTGGCTAGAGATTATCATACAATAATGTTTTACCTGCCCCTGGGCTGAATGCAAGTGAAAATCCTGACTCTTTCCCTCTTTTGTACAGTCATCTTCAATTCACTGTTTAATAGAATTTAAATTGACATTATGTTGTGAAATTCTTTAATAAGACCTGGAGTAAGTGTGGTGATATATTGTGTACCCTAATAAAGCTTGTCTTGAGGATCAGAGGAACAGAGCCAGCCACCAGATTAGACCATAGAGGCCAGACAGTTATGGCACACACCCTTAATCCTATCACCCGGGATCTCTGTGAGTTCAAGGCTACACTGGGAATACAGCCAGGCAGTGGTTGGCACGCACTTTTAATCCCAGTACTAGGAAGCGCGACACACA
>CABHPH010141815.1:38051-48105 GCA_902168325.1 Peromyscus nudipes | reverse complement strand
TTTATTTATTTATTTATTTATTTATTTATTTATTTATTTATTTATTTGGTGTTGGAGAATCAAACTCAGGTCTTTTGGTATACTAGGCCATGAGCTACAACCCCAGCACTAATTTTTTGGGCATTTATATAAACAAGTTTTGAATGTAAATTCTTGGAAGATTAAATGACAAGTCAAGGAGTATATATACTTTAACATTTTACACACATGTCAGCTTCAATTCACTGTTGGAAATTTTCTGAGAAAAACAACTTAAGAGGGGAAAATGTTTACTCTGTTTTAGAGGTTTCGCTTTAACACTTTTGGGGCTTGTGGCAAGACAGAGCATGCTGCTCATGTCATGACAACCAGGAAGTGATGACAGGGAAAAAAGTAAGTGTCCCAATATCACCTTCTGAATGTGCTATCTCAAAAGGTTCTGTGCAATACCACCACAAGCTGGTGTCCAAGCCCTAAAACATGAGCTTTGGCAGAACATTTCAGATCCAAATCTAACAGTATATAAAGCAAAACTGCTGGAGTTCTAAATCCTATTCTGTCTCTAGTCTTGGACCTGCTGTGGTCCTATTACTTGGGGACTAAGCTGAGGGGTACTTACTGTCCTCACACTGGAGTTAACACCTTTTATACTCAGTCATGAGTGTTTAAAGGAGTCTTTTCTTCTTTTTATTTAAAGTATTACTGATAATTCAAAACCAGGAGAATCCTTCTTGTGCAATTTGTTGAATGTCACAATCAGAGAATCTCACTTATAGTATTATACAAGTCTATTATATAAGTCTATATAATACTATAGTTTATAGTTTTATAGTTTAGACAGGAGCAAAATATTTTTTCTTAATCATTTGTGTCAATAATCCATCAACCTAATCATCAGTGTTTTTGACTGTCATTGGGGCTTACATACTTACATGGTAGTGAAACCAATGGGTTTTGTTCCTGTCAAGGTAATGTGACCCAGAGATCATGCCACCACTCTTAAAGTCTATGAATTTAGATCACAGATAAGTAGATGTGATGTAGCAGAAAAGCCTGAGACCAAGACTTGGAAGGTAGAAGTCAGGATTTGAGGACTTTGTTCCACTCACCTGAGCAAGTCACTTCAGATCAATTACCTATAATTTTTACATTGAGTCACATTCACAGCTGTTCTGGGTCTCCAGACTGACAACCCTCATGGTATATACAATCACAGAATTCATCCTTATCCTATAGTGTTGGGTCTCAGACATCAGTTCTTTTCTTTGGCCAACTAACATAGTTAATAAAGGGTCATGCCATGTTGTTTCATTCCTGGAATGACAGGTGGGAATTCATAGAACCACTATTTTTTTTTTTAAATCCAGACTTCCTTGCTGTAGACAAGATATATCAATTTTATTAATTTTTATTTTATTAATCTTGTTTGTTTTAGACAGGATCTCAACTACATATCCATGGTTTGCCTGAAATTTACTATATGTATACCACTCTATCCTTGAACTCGCAGAAATCTGCCAGTCTCTGTCTCCAGAGCTAGGAATCAAGATGTATGCCACCATATCTGGCCAAATTCATTTTTCATCTTTAATTTCTCTCATTTTATTTTACATATACAGCTGTTTTGCTGGCATGTATGCCCATGCATCATGTTATACAGTACCCTTAGAGGCAGGAAGAGAGCATTGGATTTCCTGGGATTGGAGTTACACATTGGGAGCCACCTGACATGGGTGCTGGGAACTGAACTTGGGTCCTCTAGGGGAACAAACTGTACTGAGCCATCTCTCTAGCCCCATTTTAAGCTATTTTAACTCAACAAAACCAACTTGAAAATTTTCTGGTATTTAACATAGAAACAACCTCAATTAAGCTTTCTATAACTTCAGTTCTAAAGGATTTGACACCTCACCTAACCTCAAAGGGTTTCTGCATGTATTTGCTGCATATAAATACACTCAAAGGCATATACATGAAAAATAATTTTTAAAATTAAAAACAAATAATTAGTATCAAATAAGTGATTTATAACTTTTTGAACTCAGTAAATGAAATAACCCTATTTCCTGCTGCCTCAAACCCAACCCCCACCCTCGATCCCCAGCATCAGGCATCAGTCACTGATTGGACTTAAACCCATCAATGTTCTTTAAACATTGGTTTACCATTCTTTCTGAGTTGATATGGTACAATCTTAGCACTCTCGAGACTGGAACAGGAAGATAACAAGTCTGAGGCCAGCCTGGGCCACATAGAGAGTTCAGATCGGGTAGAAAGAGTCATAGAGTGAATGCCTGTCTTTCTGTGCAACATAGGGAGATTTGGAATCTCTCCTCTTTGCCCCTCCCCATCAGCTCCTGCCACTCTCTCAAGAAAAGACAGCCACATATTGACTTCTCTGAAGCTTGTCCCATTATGATTGGAACTCAGAGCAGCTTTTCATAGAGCAATGTCAGGTTCTTGCTGACTCATCAACTCATGCACATGTAGATTTAGGTTCTGCTCCCCAAGCAGAGCAACTGAGGCATTGGCAGTGTTGCTTTTTCTGCAAAAGATATTCAAAAGCTCAGATATCTAACCTGGAAGACAGGACTGTACTTTCTTTGTTTTTATATGAGGATTACATATTTCAAGCAGGCCACTTCTACAGAGAGGAGTAAGCCACAAAGGAGGAAAGTTTGACAAAGTCAAGTGTTACCCTCAACTCAAGGAGAAAGCTGCTTCTCTTGACAAACACTTGCTTCTCCTAAGCTGATTCTTTACCAATAACAGGGTGAACATAGTCTGTCTTGCAAGGGCAGCTTTCTGGGAGCACTCACTGTCCTAAGGCACGACACTACACAGTAGCGCCCCCTCCTATTCTCCCCTTTTTTTCTTTCATGGGTGCATGAGCTAGGATGAGGGCTTTGCACATGATAAGCAAGGACCCTATCATTTAGCTACATCCTATTCCCACATGGTTGTTTAAAATGTCTTAAGGTAGGTGATGAGATGGTGTAACAGGTTGCCAAGCCTGATAACCTGTGTTCCATCACTGGGACCCCCAAGTCAGAAAGAGAGAACTCACTCCTACAACTTGTCCTTTGACTCTACATGCACATGCTTGAAAACACACACACACACACACACACACACAGTGGTGTCTGAATTGAGATGTCCCCACAGACTCAAGCATTTTCAATACTTGGTAGTCTCCAGTTGGTGGCACTTTGGGGATAGATTTAGGAAAGAATTTGGAGGAAGTACGTCACTGGGAGTAGGCTTTGAGAATTTAAAATACTTGTGCCAGTCCCAGTTCATTCTCTGCTGCCTGCCTCCAATCTGAGATATGACCTCTGAGCTGCTGCTTCAGCCACCATTTATTTGTGCCTATAGCCATGCTTCTCCATTGTACTGGCGATGGGCTTTTTTTTACCCTTCTGGAACTGTAAGCCCAAAATAAACCCTTCCTTCTATAAGTTGTCTTGGTCATGGTGTTTAATCAGAGCAACAGAAAAGTAACTAACACACACACACACATACACACTCCTAAACAAAACATAATATTTATTATACACAATAATATAATTTGCATAATAAACATAATTTTTAAAAAATTTACATGTTGGAGTAGGAGAGATGGCATAGCCATTAAGAATATGTACTGATCTTGTAAAGGACCTCAGTTTGGTAACTAGCACCCATGTCAGATGGATCTGGGATGGGTTCCCAGCACCCCACATGGCAGCTCACAACAGTCTATAACTTCAAGGGGATCTGACTCTTGCTTCTAGTCTCAAGGGTATCAGGCACACATGTGGTACACATGCACATATGTAGGAAAGAAAAACAATCATGTATACAAAATAAAATGATAATTTTTCTGTGAAACCCCCTCCACCATTCTCTTGTCATACTGTCAACCATTTTCTTACAGTTCTTAAGCTAGTCTTAGAAAATTTGTTCTTTGCTGTGTGGTGGTGACAATAGGATCCCATAACCCTCGAAAAAGCTATCAGATAAGGACTAGAAAGCTAACCTAAACTGGATCTGCCAATCAGCTGAAGCTGGGACATAAAGACCCTAGCCAGCCGGGCAGTGGTGGCACACACCTTTAACCCCAGCACTCAGGTGGGCAGAGCCAGGCGGATCTCTGTGAGTTTGATCGAGGTCAGCCTGGTGTGGCGGTATTGTGTTCCCCAAAATATTGTGCACCCTAATAAACTTACCTGGGGTCAGAGAACAGAACAGCCACTAGATACAGAGGCTAGAAAATGGTGGCACTCACACCTTTAATCCTAGCATTCCAGAGGCAGAAATCCATCTGGATCTCTGTGAAGGCCACATTGGAAACAGCCAGGCATGGTGACACACGCCTTTAATCCCAGAAAGTGAGCCTTTAATCCCAGGAAGTGAGGGCAGAAAGCAGAAAGGTATATAAGGCGTGAAAACCAGGAACTAGGCTAGTTAAGCTTTCAGGCTTTTAGCAGCAGTTCAGCTGAGATCCATTTGGATGAGGACACAGAAGCTTCCAGTCTGAGAAAACAGGATCAGCCGAGGAATTGGCAAGGTGAGGTGGCTGTGGCTTTTTCTGCTTCTCTGATCTTCCAGTATTTACCCCAGTACCTGGCTCCAGGTTTGATTTTATTAATAAGACCATTTAAGATTCATGCTATAGCCTGGTCTACAGAGCAAGATCCAGGACAGGCACCAAAGCTACCCAGAGAAACCCTGTCTCAAAGGAAAAAAAAAAAAAAAACAAAAGACTCTAGCCAACCCCTGATGGTGCTTAAATTTAGAAGTAATTCTGGCTGTCAAGACAAGATGGTGTCTTCTACCAAATGTTAGAAGAAGCTGAAAAGGCTGGTAATGAGGGGAGAGAGAGGGAGATGAGGCAGGTAAGCAGAAAAAACTAAGGAGAAAGATAAGGAAGAGTGTAGAGACAAGAAAAGTTAGACAGAAAGCCAAAGAGACAAAGCAGTTCTTTTCATCTCCAGAGGTTTCCCAAGCTCTCTGCTCCAATCCCTCAAGGTACAGGTATTTTCCTTTCTTAGTTTTCTGACATGTCCCTACAGTCCTCTAGTAAAGCTGAATTAGTTGCAATCAAAACAGTGATGACGACTCCACACATATACTGCTCATCTGTCTCTTCTTTATCCAAGGTTTCTTAAGTGCTCATTATATGACAGGTACTATACTATAGATCTTCTTCCTACAGAGTGAGAGAGAAAAAATGAAGGAAAGACACACCAGGCTCTGCCAGTATGAAACTCTCTGAGAAGATAATACAGTAAGATCCTGCCTTAAAGGAAAAAGAAAAAAGAAATTAGTAAAATAAAGGACACGTGTGATGTGGAAAGGGACAACAACAAATTTAATCATGCATGTGTGGGCAGGAAAGTTTACAAAACTAAAACACTACTACAAGTTATCTTGCAAATGTGGTTGCTGTTATATAAACTTTGTACTACTGCACAAAGTACACAGTGAATATAGCTGTATATTGATGTATAGCATACATACACATTAAACATATCCACTGAGCATGAGCACATACACAAACCCAGTCAGAAGGGACTCTAAAGAAAACTGAAGATTTCCAAGACTAATTTTGATTATCTGTACTTTTCACCTTTTATGCTAACTTTAGATCCTAACCTCACACATGACTCTTACTGTTTCTCAATAGGTTTCTTTATAAAGAACTGTCACCCTTGAAATCCTAATGTTCTAAAAGAGATACCTATAAACTGATGTGATCTGTGACAACTTTGGTTGGTTTAGTTATCTGATGATGATGCTATCCCAACAGCTAAATGCTGTGAAATACAGTGCTGTGAGAGTCCCAGAGTTTTTGAGAAAAGCCTTGGAACCAGTGGCCCTGTGGCTGGCTTGCTACCAAAGCTCTACAGTGACAGACCCTTAGTATAGGGAACGCGGATGAAGCAGCCCATAGATGGGAAACTTATTGTCCGGCATTATTATCCTTGCTTTCAGTTTTTCAGTATTTTAATTGTTTTAAATGACAACATTAAACTTACTGACATCTTTGTCATAGTTAGGGTTACTATACTGTGATGAAACACCACAACCAAAAGCAACTTGGGGAGTGTGGCAGTTTAATAAAAATGGCCCTAACAGGCCCATAGGGAATGACACATTTAGGAGGTGAGGACTTGTTGGAGGAAGTGTGTCACTGGGGGTGGGGGTGGGCTCTGAGGTCTTGGATGCTTAGGTCTTGGATGCTTAAGCCTGGCCATGTCTCAGTCTCTTCCTGTTGCTTGCATATCAGTATGTAGAACTCTCAGCCTGTACACTGCCATGTTTCCCACAATGATGATAATGGACTGAACCTCTGAAAGTCTAAGTCCTAATGAAATGTTTTCCTTTATAAGAGTTGCTGTGATCATGGTTTCTCTTCACAGCAATAGAAACTCTAAGCCAGGGAGGAAAAGGTTTATTTGGCTTACTTATCCTGAATCACATTGAAGAAAGCCAAGACAGGAGCTCAAACTGGGCAGGAACCTGGAGGTATGGCTGAGGCAGAGGCTATAGGAGGAGGGCTGCTTACTGGCTTGCTCTTCATGGTTTGCTAAGCCTGCTTTCTTATAGAACCCAGTGCAGTAGAAAAGTATTTTAAGGTGTGTTACTTTTGTTCATGTTGCATTTATTTAACTCTGTGAAGCTGTGTTACTGTGCCTGTCTAAAACACCTGATGGTCTAATAAAAACTGCCAATGGCAAGGCCGGAGAAAGGACAGGCGGGGCTGGCAGGCAGAGAATATATATAGAAGGAGAAAACTGGGAGGAGAGATCTAAGATCTAGCAGCCAGAGGAGGAGGAGGACTCCAGGGGCCAGCCACCCAGTTACACAGCAAGCCACGGATAAGACTAAGGTTTACAGAGGTAAGAACTGTCACCCTTGTCCACAAGAAAAAGGTAGTTGGGATAATTTAAGTTAAGGAAAGCTGGCTAGAAACTAAGCCAAGCTAAAATCGGCATTCCTAAGTAAGAATAAGCTCTGAGTGTGTTTTATTTGGGAGCTGGATGGAAAAGAGCCAAAAAAACCCCAATATCCCAGGACCACCTGCCCAGAGGTGACCATCTACAATTAGGTCCTCCCACATCAATCACTAATTAAGAAAATGCAGGCTGGAGAGATGGCTCAGAGGTTAAGAGCACTGACTGCTCTTCCAGAGGTCTTGAGTTCAATTCCAAGCAACCACATGGTGGCTCACAACCATCTATAATGCGATCTGGTGCCCTCTTCTGTATACATAATAAATAAATAAATCTTTAAAAAAGAAAAAAAAAAAAAGAAAATGCCCTAAGGCTTGCCTACAGCTCTATCTTATAAAATCATTTTCTTAATTGGAGTTCTCTGCTCTCAGATGACTCTAGCTTGTATCAAGTTGACATAAAATTAGCCAGGACATCCTTTTATCCCATTTGTGTTTTACTCTCAAATCTGCACAAGATAATTCAGTTTAAAGACTACCAACTCAGCTGGGCGGTGGTGGCGCACACCTTTAATCCCAGCACTCGGGAGGCAGAGGCAAGCGGATCTCTGTGAGTTCGAGGCCAGCCTGGGCTACAGAGTGAGTTCCAGGAAAGGCGCAAAGCTACACAGAGAAACTCTGTCTCGAAAAACAAAACAAAACAAACAAACAAACAAAAATAAATAAAGACTACCAACTCTTTAAAGTATAACCTTTTTTCCATTGATAAACACATCTTAACTTTTAAATCAGAAAATATTTAGTGAAAATACATACATAAAAAGACTAAGGTGACAGGTATAGTTATGTACACCTGAAGACTCAGCTATTCAGGAGGCTAGGGCAGGAGGCTCCCTTGAGCCCAGGAATTAGTGAAGAGATTAAAATTTTCTTTAAGATACTTTTCTAAAATGTAAATGTTATTTTCCCCCTAGGATTTTATATACAGTTTTACACACACACACACACACACACACACACACACACACACACACACACACACACCCCTTCATCCCCCTTTTAGGTAGCAGAGTAGTAGGTTTAGATAGCTATATTAACTGAGGCTGAAATTGTTGAGAGTGGACAAGATACTATTTGTACACGGTTCGATATTAAAGAGTACAAAAAAATTCTTTGGTTATTTACAGGCCACTTATGTTTCAAGATCTGAAAAGTGATAGCTACTATAATTCAACTCTTTTAATAAGAACTACACAAAATTCCTACTGGAACAGGCTTACATTCCAGAACTTTTTCAATGCTGTTTTTGGCAGCTTTGAACTCATAACAGATTAAAAAGATGTATCTTGTTTACTTAGTCCTTATAGAAGTAATTAGGATACTCCACCCAAATACCCTGAATTTGTAATGTCCTGAAGACAAATAATCACGAACTACTTGCACAAGCAATAGCAGGATGAGTGTGAAAAGGACAAATGTACGTACAGACAGAAGCTACAGTTCCCTGAAGTAAAATATGGCTCCAAGTGTTTACATGTGAGAGCTCATCAATTTAACCAAATGCCTGATCAAGTGCAGGGAATTTACCATAAGTCACTCTAGTACTTTTACTAAATATGTCAAAGTTACTGTTTAAAAGCATTAGTATGGGGAAGAGCAAGAGGTCACACAGGGTAAATCATTTGCCACACAAGCCAAAGGACCCATTTCTCTTAAAAAGATTAATTTTTATTACTTTTAAATTATTTGAATACATGTGTGTTTGGGTGTGTGCATCTGAACCCAAATGTTCATGGAGGTCAGAAGAAGGCATCCCATTTGTTTCTAATGGATCTTCCATCTTCTGAGATGTCTTGCTAACACAGTCCTGGAAATCATTATCTCCCTGGACCAACTTTTGAGTGCTAGGATGACAGCCAGGTACCAACATGCCTGGCTCTCAATTAGATGCTTTTGCTATGGTTTCTTTCAGACAGTCTCATGTAGCTCAGGTTGGCTCCAAACTTTCTATGTACCCTGATCTTTATTTCCCAAGTGATGAGAATATAGGCATGTGCCATAACTTGTGCCTTTAATCAGACACTTGAAAGAAATTTTGTATATATGTATTTTTCCCTCCGATTAACAAAAGGTACCATGTTAATATTGTTTGGCAAAATCTCATCTCCATATATTTCTTTCAATAATTTTTCTAGAATCATTAAAAATAACATTTCATCTTTGATTTTCTTACTCTTTAAATATCTGCTAATCAATCTATCACATGGGGTGTTAAATGAAACAACATAGGAGCCTATCATGGTAGTCCATGCCTACAATCCCAGTATTTGAGAGGCTAAGCTACATTTAGAGAACTCTTTGGCATATAGCAAAACCAAAAGTAGTCATTAAAAATTAAAGAAAGCAGCAGGTGGTGGTGGTGGTGGCGGCGGCGGCGGCGGCGGCGGCGGCGGCGGCGGCGGCAGCAGCAGCAGCACCACACACCTTTAATCCCAAAGCTCAGAGTCAGAGGCAAGCAGATCTCTGAGTTCAAGGCCAGCCTGGTTTACAGAGCAAGTTCCAGGACAGCCAGAGCTACACAGGGAAACCCTGTCTCAAAAAAAAAAAAAAAAAAAAAACAAAAAACAAAAAACAAAAAAAAGAAACAAACCAACAAAAAATCAAAATGTTAACATACATACATAAATAAATACAGGGGCTTAAGAGATGACTCCATGGGTAAAGTGGATGCTGTGAAGGATAAGGATCTGAGTCTGGATCTCTAGCACTACATAAACACTAGGTGGACATGGTGATCTAGCTGCAATCCCAGCCCTCAGGAGTTAAAGACAGAGGTTTCCTGGAGCAAGGTGATTAGCCAGACTCTCTAGATGTCACCCTCTGGCACCCATACATATACATTTGCACCTGCACATACATGTGTGCACAAATACATGAGAACATACATAGACACACATATTCAAAAAATCAAATCAAAGAAAGAAAATTTAAAATCTCCCTTAAAATATCCAAATATTTTATACATCACAGGCCTATGCTAAATAATAGCAAAGCACTGGTGAGCACAATACATCTATTTATTTATTTATTTATTTATTTATTTATTTATTTATTTATTTATTTATTTATTTAAATAGG